>OX456524.1:30440584-30559081 GCA_949748255.1 Eustalomyia histrio | reverse complement strand
TTTAACAGTTGTTCAAAACATACAACCTCGTGGATTTTTTTTTTAAATGGAAAAAAGTGAATTTCGAAGGCATTAAACATTATTTTTTGAGAAAAACATCGAACCAAGGAAAAGCTGATAAATACTATGGGGACCCTGCACCATCGATTTCAATGGTAAGAAAGTGGTTTACTGACATGGATCCACAAGTACAAATGACGCTGAACGTTCTATACGGCCAATTGAGGCCAATACACCCGAAAATATAGAAAAAATCCACGATATGGTGTTGGCTGATCAAAGAGTAAAAGTGAATGAGATTGTTAATGTCATTGGACTTTTTTTTAATGAAAAATACTTGAAAAATTTTTCAATTCTATTGACTTTTTTAATAAAAAAACATAGATTCTAATACAAAAAAGTTCTTAGATTATAAGGAAATTTGTAAGATATTTTAGATAGTCCTTACAGTTTCGGAATTTTTTCTGTAAAAAAAAATCCTACGAATATTTCTATTAGAAAAAGTCCTTAGAATCTAAATATTTTTCATGATGAAAAGTTTTTTTAAGAATATATGAAATTTTATCTAAAACAGTTGGCTTAATCTTTAAAATTTTACGTTAAGGAAAAGTCCACATAATCTATGAATTTTTATATCAGAAGAATTTACAAAAATCAAGTTTTTTTGTATTAGAAACCTTTTCATACAAAACAACTCATAGTCAGAATTTTTGTTACCACAGTATGGTTACAGCGAATCATGTTATAAAATAGGAATTGGCAATCGGGAAGTAGCAGTGATCATATTGCAATCGTATTTTATCTCTGCGTGTTAGCTATGATTTATGATGTTATTGAAGTTTTTGGACGTCTACTTCGCGGTTCATCTTCAATGTACGACCACGTTAAAATCAGCAACCCAACTTTTTACTGTTGCATATGTAGAGGCACTGAGACATTCTCAATGTTATGAATTTTTTGTTCCAATAAACTTGCTTATGGGAATATTTAAAGACACCATGAATTTTAAAATTTTCTATAATAAAAATATCACTGAAGCTTAATTTTTGAACAGCTGTTACTATACAAATGAGTTGCCATATCGATATAAAGATAGATGACAGATGGAAGTTTCGAATATATTTACTTTTTTGCTGTTTATACCACCATCTCTGCGTCAGGATACAAACAATTCAAAACGCCTTCGAATAATAATATGTTTATTTTGCACATGATACGCCAGTGCTTACTGAATAACAAAACTCGGAATTTATTAATATTTTGCACCACTTGAACTTTGATAAAGAAAAAACATTGTTCTTAGTGCTTTCTTAATATCACAAGCAGTGGCGTGCCCTGGATTTTGTTCCGGGGGCGGGCCCAAAATATATTTTAAAATTTTTTTTTTAAAAGCTGGCAATTTTAAAACATACATTTTTTGAACTTTTTGAAGCATTTAAAACAAAATTTACAGCTTTTAAATTTATGAACAATTTTTATTTAAAACTTATTGATTACGTTTAATATTAAGCACATTTTGTTTGTTTTGTGTTGTAAAGATTCTCTCCGCTCTTAGATCATTTTGATAAAAATCTATTATTCTACAAAATTCTTTTGACGAAACGGAAAATCTATTTGTCAGGCGAAAATTTTTACCAAAAATCGCGCGATTTATGTTAAAAAATTTTCATTTTGGTTTTTATATATCAATAATTGCAAAAGTTGGCGCCGCAGGCGAAAATTTTAAGAACAAATATAATTCTTAACAGGTTTCAAAATTGCCACGCTCCAAGACGCAATGTCATAGATAACCATTCGCCTTAAAATTGTATAAGATCGTCGGATGCTGCAAAAACCGCATATCGGAAATTAATGGCTATTCAGTGGCGTAAGTTAATGGTCGCTGGGTGGTGCACTGCACAAGGGCCAATGGCCGACAGGGGCCCCTCATTGAGAGAAGTAAATAGTTTTTTTTTATGAATTTATTTGTGTTCTTTATATATTTATAAAAATGTGAATGCCTTTGCATGCAATTTTATTTAAGTAGTTCCAAATAATAATTACAGAACTGTCATGCAGACCTTGAAAAATACAAATCTTTATTAAATTAATCCGCGAAAAAAATAATTATCTTTGTAAATCAGCGAGTTGACTCAATGCTTTATAAATCCATTCATTAAATCAGATTTAAAATCATAATTGATTAATCAATTTCATTTGAATCAAATCATTTCAAATATAATTCTAAGATTGATTTGTCTTACGAATTAAAACATACTAGAGAAACAATTTGCAAATCTCGCTTATTTTTTTACATATTCGAAAATGGCGAGTAAGGGCAAAACTGACAAAATAATTCACCCAACAACTTTATAAAAATTTGCGCAATCTCGCTTAAATTCGGATATATTAGCCATTTTGTGAAATGGCCGGTAGCTTAAAAACTAAGCTGGTGCAAAACGGTAAAAATTTTTGCTCTACCATGACAATTACGTTAATAAATACCTGGTCTATATTTATTAACGCAATTGTCATGGTAGAGCAAAAATTTAGACCGTTTTGCCCTAGTAGATATCCCGAGTGATCCATTTTATAAAACAGCCTATGTAAAGCAAGTTAAATATCCAGAAAATTTCATTGCCATTTTGGCATTAGAACTATTTAACTAATTCTAATGAAAAAATACCAAGTATGGTAAACAAGCTAAAATATAAATTAGCCGTGATTTAACAAAAAAAAAAAATTTCATGATTTTTTGTATTTGTTTGTGATTTTGAATTTTTTTATTGGGGGCACAATTTAATGTTTTGCACATGGGCCCTTGATGACTCAGCTACGCCACTGAGTGTGTTCTCCCAACACTCGTTAACGGAGAGCAGAAAATTACTTAATTTTTTAACTATTTTGAAAGACAGTGGTTGCGCATTACTAAAATATTTGATTTATATAAATTGATTCTAATTCTATAAAATATTTCAATTTAAGTTTGTCCAAGTAACTTAAGTGTTTGTAAGGAGTAGATTCGGATGTTATTGTTGTTTATGCATATTTTGGGGTCATATTTCATTTCATCATATTTAGGGTCATTTTCTATTTCTTCAAACTGGTGTTATTTTACATAATTAATAAAAGCCTTATTTTAATAAACTTAATTTGGGGCTAATTTTCATTTGGTTGTGGTAATTTTTTATTATATTCTTATTGTTAATTTTCATTATGAAATTTTGCCCCAAAAATGGGACTTAATTACATTTTAAGATTGGGGCCATTTTGCACAAAGCCACCGTGAAATAAATCAAATTTTGAACAAATAAAGAACAGCAAATTCAAAGACCATTTCAATAACAATTATATTGTTTCAAAAGCTTTCGGAATTACTTACTCCAAATATAACTCATAAATCATCAGTTGAAATTCAAAAACACCAAATAAAATAAAATAAATATTTGTTGAATTTCAATAATTTTTTTGAATTGCGTTTGGTATTTTTTAATTTTAATTGATCTTTTTAATTATCGATTGCGAGTTTTTAAATTTTATATGTAATTTTCTGAATTTAAATTGTGTTCTTTTATTTAGGATTTTATTCTTTTAATTTCAGTTGCCATTTTTGGACAATTTTGTCTATTTTTTTTTATAAAAAAGCTTTACTTTTATATCTCTAACACTTTTTCATATATGGACGCCAACGGAACACGGAATATACCAGTTATATTTTATTTGTTAGCTTTTGTTGTTTTTAATATTTTATCAAGTTAAAAATAGAAAAATTTCAAATATTTTTATGACAAATATTTTTGTTTACATTTAAAAGAGAAATGCTAAGAATTGTTAAGACTTGGCAGCATTTTTATAAATTCTTCCTTTTTAGCTACTATAACTACTTTGAATATCTATATAAGTTTAGTTGTTAATTAAATATTTTCAATTTTAAATACACATGTTTTGATATAAAAATAAATTCACAAATCTTAAATTTTAGGGATTCCACTTAAGACTTAATGTGGTATTTGAATTTCAGATTTTTAATTAAAAAAAGTAATACAATTGAAAGCACGATTATAATGCGAGGTAGCTAAATAAATTCTAAACTTAATACAAATTGACAAAAGATTTTAAAATTTTTTTTTGATAAAATATTTGAAATATTTTCAAAATTTCATAGAATATTGGATGCTTGAATTTAGTTTATATTTTATTTAGCCAGGTCACTCCCACACAAAATACAACATTTAAAAACAAAAAACTATATATATTTTTTTCTAACGTTTTTATTATTTAGTTCTTTTGCTGATTTTTAAACCCAATACTGAGTAATAGCAAATAAGAATAGTCGATGTGTAAATCAACCTTTAATTACTCCTTTTTTAGAAAACGTTTAAAAAAAGAAAAGGCGTTAATTTAAATAAAAAAAAGGCAATTGATCGGTTTTTAAAAACTAAAGTGTATTTTTGGTTGTTTTTACTCAAAAAATATTTCGAGTGTGTTAAGAATTAATAATAGAGGAAGGATAAGTATGGAGATTTTATCGAAAAAAGCGGCCAAATAAAATTTTGTACTTATTACAAGGTTTGGTAACTGAGAGAAAATTGAGCAAATTTCCCTGATTCCAAAGCATATTTTTCTCATTTTTTCTTGCAAAGAAAATCAATTGGAAACAAAACAATACAAGCTATACTAAACATAATAAAGAAAAAATCGTATATTGGAATTAATTTCGGGGGGCCCCGACCCGTTGGGCATGCCACTGATACAAGCATTGTGATTTTTTGTATCATAAGAAAAATATTATTATGAGACAAAACTTTTCAATTGACAAGAAAAGCTTAAGCTCTTATAAAAAATATATAAAAATTTGTATTAAAAAAATTTCTTCTTCTTTTCATTACAGATTTTAATAATTTCAAAAACAAATTTAAAGGATGGTTAAGTTTTTAGGGCCGATGTTGATTTTGAATAAAACACAAATTATTTAGGAAATTATTGTCATTTCTTATTTTTATGATCGTATGGTATGGTTCAATTATGTATGGCGCAGCGACCTCGGCGGCACACCTCCTTCGGATGGTCCAAATTTTCGATGACGCTGAGGCATAATTGAGGTTCTATGCCATTAATGTGCCGAATTATTTCATCCTTTTCTTTCAAATATCCCCAAAGAAAGAAATCCAAAGGTGTCAAATCACATGATCTTGGCGGCTAATTGACATCGCCACCACGTGAGATAACACGGCCATTGAATTTGTCGCGCAAAAGAGCCATTGTTTCGATAGCTGTGTGGCAAGTGGCACCATCCTGTTGAAACCACATATTGTGCACATCCATATCTTTCAATTTGGGCCATAAGTTCGTTATCATCTCACGATAGCGAACACCATTCTCAGTAACTGCCTGACCGGCCTCATTTTGGAAAAAATACGGCCCGATGATGCCGCCAGCCCATAAACCGCATCAAACAATCACTCTTTGTGGGTGCATTGGTTTTTCGACAATCACTCTTGGATTATCATTCGCCCAAATACGGCAATTCTGGTTATTGACGAATCCACTAAGGTGAAAATGTGCCTCATCACTGAAGATGATTTTCTTCGAAAAGTGAACATCCACTGTTGCCAATTTTTGCCACCATTCTGACCATTGACCATTGAGTCAATTGCACCTTTTAAGCGTGTAAATGCAAGTCTTTATGTATAATGTTCATCAACGACGACCGTGAGAGGTGTAATTGTTAGGCATGACGACGAGTTGAGGTTTTAACATCTCCTACAGACCAGGTTTGCTCAAATTTTTGTACGATTTTTCCGATTGTACGCACATTTGGACAATAAAATTGACCGAACAAATCACGAAGTGCACGATATGCATTTTGATTTAAACGCCCATTTTCATAATAAGCCTGAATAACTTTAATGCGTTGCTCGATTGTGTATCTTTCCATGGTTCAAATTGAGTTAGTCTGAAATTGAGAAATGTCAAATGAAATGCAGGAAAACACATGACGTTTAGGTGTGGTTTACATTCAACATCGGCCCTTAAAATTTAACCACCCTTTATATGGGGCAGTCAAGATCGCAAGAAGTATTTAGTGATTTACTATATTGAAGTAAATATTAATAACTACAATATATATTTTATTTTTTCCTTTTGTAAATCCCTTTTCATTATTTATTTAACAAAGTATGTCAAGGTCTTACTGATGTATATGCAGTAATTTCTGCTATTTGAACAACCCTAATTCCATTTTTACCCTTCTGACACATGTATTGAACATGGAAAATTATGTTGTTTTAGTTGTTTATTTTTTTAACTCTTTAGTAAATTAATTTTGTAACTTGTCATGCGTTAAACATTATAACGAATTAATTTGATCATGCATAGTTTAGCTTTTTAATAATTATTTTAATTAAAATACAAACACCCCTTTTATAATAATTACAAAGCAAAATTTAAAGAAGTTGTGGGAAAGCTTTAAGTATTGTACAAGTGTTTGTGATTTTTCCAGAGGTAGTTAGGACTTTAAACTATTGTAACAAATTGTTTTAAAGAAGTCTTGAAGACGTTATCCCTTTTTATAGTATTGAAGCTATGAGTGATTATTTTTAGGCATTCGAAGAGTGAATAGAAATTAGGGGTTATGACATTTTTCAAAACTATCCTAAACCTAAGGGAGCTAAGACCTTGAAAATGTTCCCTTATAAATACTTTTTGCATGCATTTGTATATCGAAAACTTCAAACAATTCGCTTCCTGTTAAATAACTTTTTGAAAAAATTCGATTTTACATCGAATTTTTTAATATATAGGAGAACAAGATATCACAGCTGATAGTCAAAGGGTTAATGTGTCATAGAAAACAACTGTAAAATATGTAGAGTGCAGTTGGTTTTATAAGAAGGTGGGTCAATAAGTCCGTGACTTTTTCTATGAAACATAGTTTTTTTTAGCAAAAAAAATTTATTTTTCAACATAATCTCCTTTTAACTCAATACACTTAGCCCAACGTTTCTCCAATTTTTGTATCCCTTCAAAAAAATTTGATCAATAATTTCATCGTTGAAGCTAAATCTCTTTCCACCGAGCCATTTCTTTAAGTTTGAAAATAGGAAATAGTCACTGTGGGCTAAATCCGGAGAATAAAGCGAATGAGAGGGCAATCCGTAGTCTACTTCATGGATTTTTGCCATGGAAACTAAGCTGTCACACGATTCCGTTGGTGGTCGATTGATTTCTCATACCCAAGTGATCGTTCCAAATTGAAACCACTTAACCACGGGAGATGCCTATGTCTTCCACAATCTATCGCACATTCAATCTCCGATCGGCCAACACCATATCGTGGATTTTTTTCGACATTTTCGGGTGTATTGACGTCAATTGGCCATTCAGAACGTTCAGCGTCATTTGTACTTGTGCGACCACAATGAAAGTCAGTAAACCATTTTTTTAACATTGAAAGCGATGGTGCAGAGTCTCCATAGTATTTATCAAGCTTCTCCTTGGTTCGTTTGACGGTTTTTTTTTCGCAAAAAGTAATGTTTAATGAGCACTCGAAATTCATTTTTTCCATTTAAAAAAAATCCACGAGGTTATAAGCTTTGAACAGCTGTTGAACGCAAAGTAAATGACGGAACTTGTTCAAAATTTGACAGTAGTCTTATAACAGGTGGTACTTGATGGGAGCAGTGTTGCATTTCAAATAACTGCAAGGGAAGTTCAAAAAGTCACGGACTTATTGATTCGCCCTCGTATTACAATTTTTCATTAATCTGATAAAAGGTTGTACAATTTGTTCTATGTATTTTCAGACTATTTTAATCCTTTATTTGTTTAGATTTTTTCCCCCATTTTATTTTATTTTTTATATTTTTTTTTTTGCAAATATAAAGAATCTTTTTTTTAGATAACTTTATTTATACTAACTAAATACGTTGTTCTTGCCATTCATTAGTTAAGGATTAGGATTTTTTTCTATTGTTTCTAATTTGTTTGTATTTTCTTTGGAATTTGTTGTAGATAAACTATGTACATAGAATTTTTATATATTCTACTAGTCCATGTTGGTTCTTTTTTTAATATTTTTGTAAATATTTATTAACTACAGACAATGATATTGAAATAGTTGTCCTCATAATTTTTATAAAATATTCTAAATCTTCTTAAGTTATCACAAATGAAAGCCCATGGATGACATCAACAAGCTTGAAATCTTAATATTATTCATACATCTCAACCACTGTTAAAAGGCTCTGTCCAACATTTCAAAAAATTTTTATAAAATGTAATGTGTAAGGTTTTATAAATAAATTTTAATGAATAATAAAAATTGTTTTAATAAATATTCAAAATTATATAAAAAAATTTATTAAAAAACCTAATCTCTTAATAGCAAGTTGACTGTATGATATCTCAGCCAAATCCAGTGGAAAATCGTTTAACAATAGTTGAGAAACATTTAACAACCAAATTTTAACAAGCTGGGCATCCTACTGGTTAAGCTAATTACAGTACGCTGAATTCAATGGTGTTGTTCGAAGATATCGCTCGTATTTGCGATTTAAAATTTCAATTCTACACCCAAAAAACAGTATCAGTTGTGGCAACCGAATTTGTTGCCAATCGAATTCTGGCGGTTACGACAACTATCTTTATATTAAATTATATTTTTTGTTGTGAAAGCCAATATTCAGTTGTACAATTAAATATTTTCCACAGAAATATTATAACGTTCCACAAAATTTTATTTAAAAAAATTATTTCTAGATTTTTCCGGTATCGAACCTGGGCAATCAGATTCATAGTTCACACTCTTGCTTACTGCGTCACAACTTATTTTAATTTTCTTTGATATATTTGCCATTTTAACTTTTGAATATTTTATTTTAATTAAAAAAATAATTTTTAAATATTTGTCTTTTCTGGGATTTGAAATCGGAAATTCGAAGTACTGAGCTACCTCTCTACCTACTACACCACAAACACTTATAAATTTTGATGGCTAATTTTGAATGTGAAGAGTTTGTTAGGAAAACAAATACTATAGCATAAAATTTGTTTATCAATAACAATCATTAGTGACGTCTATTATCAATACAATCCACAATTCGGTTGCTTCCACTAAAACCCTAATTAAATGATATATTTGATCAGAATAACCGTACTTGTAGTTACCACTTTTAAATATCGACATTTTTTTAAATAAATTTCATAGATTATACCAAATTACTAATATATTCACTAAATAAATGGTTGCTTCCACCACACACAAATACTAAACGAATTTTATTTTTAAAGATGATTGAAAATACCAATAATTGAATAATAGGATTGATTTTTAGTTTCTTTTCCTTTTTTTTTTTTAATTTCCAATACAACATTTTTGTTTTATTAATTAAGTTTATGTTATTCCAAATAAAATTAAATCCTCACAAATAAATGTTTATGGCTTTGATCGAATTGCAACCAATCTTTTCTCTGGGTGTAAAGTATCACACACCAAAAATAAATTGCTTGGAATTCTATTGCAATTACCATAATTGTATTATTATTTAAAATTTTAAATTGTATGTGCTTAAAGTAATTCATCAGTATAGTTATATTTAATTTTAAACAAAAAATTTATCAAATTACCCGAAACAATGTCACATCAACCAAAATATTGGCTTTCCTAATCGATATTGAAAAAAAGTATCTTTTACATTACCATTAATACCCACAACCAACAATTTATGGGAGATTTTGTCATTTGAACAGAATATTTGCCTCTTGCTATTCCGAAAAAAATGTTTTCTTATTGGATATTTTTTATATACACATAAAATAGTTTGTAAGTTAAAATAACAGAAAATGCCATTTACAAGAAATTATATTTCATTTAAAAACCGGTATACCTAATTTTTATTTAAATCAAATGGCTTTTGTTATTTTTTTTAATGATTTTTAAACAACTGAGACATCTGTAAAAAACAAATGACTAATTAGTTAAAATTAATGTTAAAATTTTACCTACCAATTCCTTCAAAAATAAATGATTTAATCATTTATTTCGAATTGTTTCCGTTTTTGTATTTTTTGTTTATAATCAACAAAATGCGTTTGTGTATGTATGTGTATTTATGAAGTTCTTGTAATTCGAATTGAAATAATTTTGTATATAAACAAACAATTTAAATAAAAAACAAATTG
The DNA here is from genome assembly GCA_949748255.1 of Eustalomyia histrio. NCBI lineage: Eukaryota > Metazoa > Arthropoda > Insecta > Diptera > Anthomyiidae > Eustalomyia > Eustalomyia histrio. The sequence goes on along the minus strand of OX456524.1, from coordinate 30,548,920 downwards.
CAATTTTTTGAATATTTTATTTTTTGAAACAGATAGCAAACAAAATTTAATAAAATTTTTATTAAATTTCAAAGAAATATAAAAAATAAATTTAACTAAAAAAATCATTAAATGAAAGTAAATCATTTTGAAAAAATGTATAAAAAAGTTAATATGAATATTTCTTTGAATAATAAACGTATGTTCCTTTATTTTTCAATGGAACGGAAAACTACATAATATTCTGAATGTACAAATGGGATTTTAATTTGACAATTTTTTTTAATATTGTTAGACTTTCTTTCTGCACTTGTTATTGACATTTATTCCCGAAAATAAAAAAATGATTTGAAAATTAGCTGTTCGGTGTTTTTATACCCTTCACCAAATATATTAGTTTGTTATTCTGTATGCAACATGTCGATATATTTGTCGATTATCGATAAATGTCTGTCTTTATGTCTATTGAAAAGGGAATTACGACGTGAATCGGGGTTGCTCATTTTTTCCTATATTAATCTACATCCTCCTGAGCTTAAAAAGTTATGTGTAAAAATGTGAAGGTACGTCTATATTTTGCATACAAATTGGTTTGTTTTAGTAAAATTTCATATCAGCGACTGGAAAATAAAATATTTTCTCATGATTTATCACCTGTCGCTAAGAAGTGAATAATTTTTTATAATCCCTTGAAAAGTTCATCTCAACATTTTTTTTCACCTCTAAATTTTTTTTCACGACAAAAATTGTTCTTACATCCAAAAAGTTTTTCACCAAAGTTTTTTAGCTACATACGAGGGCGGATCAATAAGTCCGTGACTTTTTGAATGAAACACATTTTTTTTGCAAAAAAAAAAAATATTTTTCAACATAATCTCCTTTTAGCTCAATACACTTAGTCCAACATTTCTCCAATTTTGTATCCCTTCTAAAAAATAGGATTTTTCGAGGTCCATAAAACAGGCATTTGTTTGATCAATAATTTCATCGTTGGAGTTAAATCTCTTTCCACCGAGCCATCTCTTTAGGTTTGGAAATAGGAAATAGTCACTGTGGGCTATATACGGAGAATATGGTCGATGAGATACCAATTTGTGGCCCAATTCATGGAATTTTGCCAATCCTTTGAAGTTGTCACACGTTTACGTTCACACGTTTACGGTTTATGGTCAATTGAGAGCAAACGCCGCTTTCTTAAATACAACTGATCATTTAAAATCGAAACCACACTGCTATATGAAATGCCTATGGCATCAACAATCTCACGCACTTTTACTCTTCGATCGGCCAACACCATATCGTGGATTTTTTCGACATTTTCGCGTGTATTGACCTCAATTGGCGGTCCAGAACGTTCAACGTCATTTGTACTTGTGCGACCACAAGGAAAGTCAGTAAACCACTTTTTTACCATTGAAATCGATGGTGCAGAGTCTCCATAGTATTTATCAAGCTTTTCCTTGGTTTGATTGACGGTTTTTTCCTCGGAATTAATTTTTTTCCATTTTTCAAAAATCCACGATGTTGTATGTTTTAAACAGCTGTTAAACGCAAAGTAAATGACGGAACTTGCTCAAAATTTGGCAGTAGTCTACTAACAGGTGGTACTTGATGGAAGCAGTGCTGCATTTCATATAACTACGAGGGAACTTCGAAAATTCACGGACTTATTGATCCGCCCTCGTAGTTTCACTTTAATTTTTTACATTATATATAACAAAAACACTGGAAGACATGGATCATCAAGTTCGTACTAAAGTACTATTTGTGGTACCATTATAGACTGAAAAGTACTATGGTACTCCTTTGAATCATTTGGCACTACCCACAAATGTTCGCTTTTTAAATTTTTTGCTTATTTATGACTACTTTTCTTATATAATTTCTTTTAAATGCTGTTTTATAGAAAATATGTTTTCCGGGGATGATATGGTTGATACTATAGTACATTTTTTGCAAAAAATTGTTGTGCCTATAATTTATAATACCATACTTTAAGGTATTTGTTGGTTTTAAAGTATTTTCATCCACTACAGGGCAAGCTGTGGGAGATTGTACCCTGTTATTTCTTATTTCAAAATGGTACTAGGCCCAAAAGTTTTTATACGTTTCGACATGTATTTAGCTGACAATTTTAGCCGCTAAAAAATATTTTTTGTTTGTTTTGGTTTTTGGCTGTTAAATTCGTTTTAGAAAGCTTTGTAAATTATGCGCAAATTTTGTAAATCCCCTGCGTTCAACGGCTCGCATACACTTCGCTTTCTAACGCTAATGCGAGTGTAAAAAATCGAATTTTATAAATCACTACGTCATTGCATTGGACTTATACGTTATCACTTTTATTGTCAAATTAAAATAATTTCAGTGTTACACTCAGAAAAAAAAGTTTGTAGAAAAATTTTTATACGGTTTTTAATCCCACTTTACTATTTTTGTACTGATTTTTAGTAAAAAAAAATTATTATTTAGCAAATCTTTTTAATATTTACATGTTACAAATTACGGAATTTTTACAGCATATTTATAAATTTTTATTGCTAATTTCAGAAATCATTTTACAATTCTTTGAAAACCAATTTGCTAAAATTATCAAAAAAAAATTACTTATTTTAAAAAAGTGGATAGTGATTGAAATGTTATTTATAAAAACTAAAACTTACACCTACAAACTTAAATTGCCTAAAAGTATTATATAGATTAGAAAAGGGATCGGAAGTTAATATACCAACTCATGCCTTAAAATGGCACATACCCTAGCACTAAAAAGTTTTTTTTTAGTTCCAAAAATCAGTCCTTAAAACAATTAAAATTTTACCTTAAAAGTAAAAAAAAAATTGAATAAAATATTTTTCAAATTATAAATTACCAAATTTAAACAAAATGATAAATTCGTTTATGTTTTAAAAATTTTTAAGATTTCTTAGCATTTGATTTTTTTTAATTATGTCTAAAATATTTTTTGAAAAAAATAAATAAAATAAAAAAATTTTGATGCTTGATAAAAAAAATACATTTGAAATTTTTTACTAATATTAATATTAATAATATTTAGTATTTTTTTTTTTGCTGATTTTAGCAAACAGATTTTAAATTGCTCTTTACAAAAAGTTTACTAAAATTTAGTAGCGGCAGCTAATTTTTTCTACAAATTTCATTGAACTACCCGTCAGCAGACATGTGTTGCTAAGATTAGCAAAAAATAATGCTCGGCTCAAATTAGCAAAATTTCCCGTTATAACAGCAAAATTTTCAGTTGCCCTTACAGACATTTTTTGGTGAGTGTATACAAGGTCAATATGTATCAGGGATGGAAAATACGTTTTTTGTTATTGTACCAACCAGACAAGCAAATTGTACTTTTTCGATCCTCACGGTACCAAAATTTTTTCCGCTTTTTTTTTAACAATTTTATCGTTTTGTGTCAGATTTGCTTAGACACTAAAAATACTTAAAAAAATTAAATTGACGGGGTGAAACAAAATTTATCGTTAATTTAATGTAGTCGTGTAATTACCACAAAACTTTGTAAAATTTTACTCTTATTTTTATAAATGTCACACCTTTTTTTTCTGCGTGTCCGCCTCCCTTGGAGGGCAATTTAATCTTTTCAGGATTTGCTATTAAAAAATTCAAAGGCATTTAATAGATTTTTAACAATAATACACTTTTTTTGTTTTGAGAGGTAATTTAAAATCAGCCGTTCAATGTTGCCACTTCCGAATATTTTAGTACAATGTGTACGCAAACATTTCATACATTTGATGTGACACCAATTTAGAGCCGGTTCAACTTAAAACTGACTTTATTTTTTATTATAGTAGCTGAATAAATAAACAGATTTTTAATTTAAAGTTGCTTTTAAAAAAAGTTGACTTTATGTTGTGTTGTTTTAACAAGTTATAAGTTGAAAATTTTAAAAAAATTTAAATTGTACTAAATGAGCCGCGGTAGTACCACGGTACCAGCCAAGGTAAAAATGTACCAAAAAAAGTACAATTATACCATGTTTTCCATCCCTGATATGTATTGTGTCTGCAAATCAATGATTCCAAAGGTGCTCCCATGATTAAAACAAATATGTTTACAAATTTTTTACCGAAAATATCGATTATATTTTAAAAGATTTTGTTGACATGTGAAATGCATTGTCTGTGATTTGGTAAATCATTGTTTTCTTAGGACATTCAGCACAGCGGAAGTTTGCATTTTTTTTTTAATTTTAGTTAATATTTTTATTGTTTTTTTTACATATTTTGAAAGTTGAATAAATATATTATTTTTAGAGTTTCTTTATCCTTAGTAAAATTGCAAATATTCCTCCCCTACTACATCTAATTTTTATCCAATACGACAAAAAGTTTAATTTATTTTTTTAAGGGATATATTTAATTTATGCCATAATAATTACTGTAAAGAATTTAAACATCTTTAAAGAATTTTGCAGGTTTTTGTATTCATTTTCAAAAGCTAAAAATTTCAATATCTCTGATTTTATAACACAGCCGTAAAATATTTATTTACAATTTTTTTTTATTTCTATTCTCAGTATGTGTTGTGTACTAAAATATGTTAAAAATGTTTTTAAGAAATTTTAATGCAACCCTTCAAAATTCACAACAACAAAGTATACCCAGTATAGTCGTAAATCACAAATGTGCGATATATATATTTTAGGCAAAAGGTAAATAAACTAAAATTAAAAAAAAAAAAATACTTGACTTGAATTCAAAAACAACATAAAAGATTTCAAAGTAAATGTATGAACGCGGGGTTTAATTGAAAAGGGATTTTTTTGTTTTAAACGAAACTTTGCTATTCATTTGATGATTATTTATTAAAGATTTAATTGAAGTAGATTAAATATTGAATCAAAATATATATTTTTTGAACCTTAGATTTAGTTAAAATTCAGTTATTGTCAATGCATTCTTTAATGTTGAAAGTCTCTGAGTTTTCTATCAACTTATCACTTAACCCACTAACAAAACGTTCATAAAGAGTGGTTGAATTTTAAGGGCCGATGTTGAATGTAAAGCACACATAAACGTCAAGTTTTTTTCTGCATTTCTTTAGATATTTCTCAATTTCAGTCTAACTCAATTTGAACCATGGAAAGATACACAATCGAGCAACGCTTTAAAGTTATTCAAGCTTATTATGAAAATGGGCGTTCAAATCAAAATGCACTTTGTGATTTTTTTGGTCAGCATAATCGAGCAAATGTGTCCACAATCGGGATAATTGTGTACATATTTCTGCAAATCGGGTCTGTAGGAAATGAGGAAACACTTGTGCATGCTCGCCAAGTTCGTTCTGTGGAAAACATTGCTGTTGTTAGCGATAGTGTGCCATGAGGTCGGCCAAGCATTTACCGTGAATGGTGTTCAGTATCGCGAGATGATAAAGAACTTATTGTGGCCAGGAATTGAGGATATGACCCTGGACGATATATGGTTTCAACAGGATGGTGCCACTTGCCACACAGCTAACGAAACAATGGCTCTTTTGCGCGACAAATTCAATGGCCGTGTTATCTCACGTGGTGGCGATGTCAATTGGCCGCCAAGATCATGTGATTTGACACCGTTGGACTTCTTTCTTCGGGGTTATTTGAAAGAAAAGGTGTACGTCGATAAGCCAGCAATAATTCAAAAGCTAAAGGATGAGATAATTCGGCACATTAACGGCATAGAACCTCAATTATGCCTCAGCGCCATCGAAAATTTGGACCATCGGATGGAGGTGTGCCGCCGAGGTCGCTATTTTGTTCCATACATAATTAAACATTACCATATTATCATAATAAAAAGAAATGACAATAATTTCCTAAATGATTTGTGTTTTATTCAAAATCAACATCGGCCCTTAAAATTTAACCACCCTTTACTTTGCGTTTGTATGTATTTTGAAATTTTGCACAATACAAACCAATAGTTAAGACTTGACCGTTGGTATTACGAACATAGCTACATAGAAAAACATATTTACAAAATTTTACAGCAAATATTCCGATACAAAACACTAAGAACTAAATTTGTCTGTGCCTGTGTAGCTATTTGGGTTTTCTTTGTAAGTAAACGAGGCAAGAAAGGAAAACCACTTAGCCGGCGAATGTGATTTAAATTGCAAATTGTAATAACTATTAGAGAGTAAGGGAAACATTTTTAATCTTTACAAAGCTTTGTTTATGCTGCTAATGTTTGGTTTTTGTTAAAGAAAAATTAGTGTAAAATTTCAAAGGCGTTTTTCCGTATGACACAACACATATTTTTAAAAAGTTTTTCTTCTTTGTTAGTTTGAGTACCCTACAAAAAATATAATTATATTAAATTAAATTCTTCTCTCGATTAATTTTTAGAATAACAAATTAAGTTATAATAAAATGTAAATTTCTTTAAATGTAGGGTACTCTTTATATGGTTTTTTTTTGTCAAATATTGTTTATTAATTTATGTATTTGTTTCCATCAAAAGTGTGTTTTTTCTGCAACACAGGGATAAAACATAACAAATCTTTTTAGCATTAACATTAAAAGGGATGATGATAAAGTTGCTCTAGTTAAACATAACAATTTTTAATTTTGTATGTAGTTGTGAGGTACTAGTATTAAAAAAAAATAGAAATAAAACAAAATTGAATTTAATAAGTTCAAGTGTTTTGTTACTCATACCATTATTTGTATGTGGAGTAGCATTATCACACGGACGCTTAACGTGTGTTAGTATAAAAAAAAGGAAACAGAATTAAAAATAACTAACAATACTTTTGCAAATCCTTTATTTTATATTCCATAAAGCAGTATGTTGCATACATGGGGTGTATTAATTCATAAATAGACCAAAATTTGAAGAAAGATTAATACCAAAATTTTGTAAGTCCCCTGTGTTCAACGTCTCACCTACACCGCATTTTCTAACGCCAACGCGAGTATAAAAAAATCGAAATTTTTAAATCACTACATCATTGCGTTTGACTTTTACGTTTCGCTGTAGCGAAAACAGACCAGAGTCTCTGGTGGGAATCGAACCCACGACCCCCGAACTGATAAGCTAGCACGCTACCAACTAGCCTACCGGAGCGCTCTTAAAATAATAGTAAAACATTTTCTTGTTTTATTCCAGAAGGTGTTATTTATTTCTCTTCTGAACAATGCCCGAGAAAGTGCACTTCAGTCATATTACACAACAAAAATGCAATTAAATTAATTTTGGAAATGATAAAAACAATTTATAAAATGATTCTGCTCATTATTTAATAATAAATGTACCTGAATTTATGCATATGTGACCTTCTCCGAGAAAAGTGGCCTAGTGTGTGAAAATGAAGTTTTGAGAAAAACGCACTTAGAGTTTCATAACGAGTTATCACTGTCACCTTCAGTTGGGAGATGCGATTTGGTGTGGTTAGTTATGATTGGGTGCCGACTTTGGTGACGTCATGCCTATGTGGTGACTTTTTTTTCGCTTTTTATGTGACAATACATTTGCCATTTTTATTTTAAAGTTTTTACGGGGTAAATAAATTTTTATTAGAAATCTAACTCATTTCATTTTATTCTACACCCTTTTAGGTTCCAAAATCCACTCTTAAGTCCAAACCCGTTTTTTGACACACTAGGTCCCTTTTCTCGGAGAAGGTCACATAAATGGAATTTATGTTTGATTTGTTACATTTATCCCTACTTTTTTGCTATTGGCAACACAGCTAATTAAAAATCATTGTAAATATTTAGGCCGACTGAAACCTAAATCCGCCAAAAAAAATGTATGAAGCAATTTTTGAAATTTTTTTAATTTTTAAGATTTTTTCAGGGGCAGTTTTACTATTTCCAAGACATAAATCAAACTGCAAAAACTGCTTAATAAAAATAAAATTTATTGCAAATTTATTACAAATTGTGTGTTTTTAAATAGTTTGATAAAAAATTTCAAACCAACGCTCAAACAATTCAAGTGATGAATTTGACATTTCAAGTGATCAATTTTTCAGCGCAGTGATTTATGAAAATCTAATTTGTATGTATAAAATTTCAAATAACGTAACGAACAGCTGTTTTAATGCAAGCAATCACCTACTTTATTCAAGTGATTTACAAATTCGATTTTTTAAAAAATTATGTGAAGTGAGGCGTTGCGGTTTACAAAATGAGGGCATAAGTCATACATGGCGTCAATATGATACCCCACACTGATACCATCAAAAATAAGGAAAGTTGCATTGTGAGGGGTGAGACCACAAATATACCAGGAAAAAAAAAACGCAGTTTTAGATTTGACCAAAGCGGTAATCTTTTGTATTTAAATAATATAAAATAATATTCCCACTTTAAATTACGGGCATAAATCAGATAAAATTAAATTCTGAAAGTGGCTCTCTATAATTGTTCTAATAAAATTATATAAATTTGGATATAAAAGTATATACATTTATTCGATTGGATAAAATTTCGTTCTTATCTAATTTTTTCCAACTGATCCAATTTTATATAAATAAGTATAATATAATACAATTTCATATTGCAAAATATAGTTAGATGTTGATCCATATAAGGTATATAAGCAACAAACCAAATAATAAGAAGCGTTGCAAACTATATATAGTAATATATGAAACTATATAACATAGTGTTAGAGATTTTTTTATTTGGTACGATTAATATTTTAAGTTGATTTTTAATTGTATTTTGCAATATTTGACACCGAGGATTATGCTACATTTTGGGTAAATGTGAATTTGAATAATTAAATAATTCGGCACTAAATTATAATCGAATTAGTTATCGAAGTCACCAAAAGTAAACTGTGAACAGCATAACACCTTAACATGTTTAATAAGTAGTAATGATACTACAAAGATGCACAAAACGTAACACATAATAAATGAAAATTGTACGTTCGCGGTAAACCCGTTTTTTTTACCACTGATCTACATACATAATTAGCTAGTATACCATTATCAATTCTGCGATCATCTTATTTTAAAGTACAGTTTAATTCTTCTGACAGTAAAGTCGAGAGTTCTTCATATTGTTAATTTTTTTAACAAAGTTGGTTAATTAAATAAGCATAATGAATTAACTAAAATAAATAAAATAAACCATTTGAACTAATAATTAAACTATCTAAATTTTTAACGAAAGTGTATAATAAAAGTGTATATAGTGGTCCATATCACATTGGCAATTTTTATTTGATTCCGAGTCCAAATTGGAGTCACTCATTTTCGTCTGGATTATAGTTCTCCTGCGGAATCCACCACACTATATAAAAGTGGTAAAATAATATCTGTTTTTGGTGAACCATACGGATTCCTTCACCATATACGATTCATGGTAATATAAGAGATTCTAATAAGCAGGAAACAGCACCACATGGTAATATTCCACCTGTTGGGTAAGTTCCACCGCTAGGTAGAATATTAAGAAAGGAGTTCTTTCAATATGCGTTTTTTTTCCTTAGATGTGTTGAAAATCGAAAGTTAAAGTGACCATCATACCGGTCAACTGGACACCGTTAAAATTTAGAGGGCCAGTCTACTAAAACTTTACCTGACACCTCTATGAAATTAACCTCACATCCCGATGAATATACCCCTATAATTGACACCAGGGAACAAAATAACGTTTTTATTGCACCAAATTTATTGGGAATAGTATTAGGAATTAGCCAATATAGAAATACGTCCACAAATAACCTAACGAAATCTTAAAATTTTAGTACAATACAACCTAAACTTACTATACCCTAACAAAAAGATACCTGCACGTAAATCCAAAATATACTAGTTTCGTGTAAAATACTTAGCAGTTTTACAAAAAGAATACACTATTTACACACAGTGTAAATACACTATTCACATACAGTGTAAAGAGTGTATAGAACGTAACCAATTGTAATACTGTTTAACTACCTTGGATTGGATTTACGTGCTTACATATTAATATTCATACCGTAATTTTTAATTAATATTAATATTTAATAATCCTTTTTACCCTAAAAAGCAAAAATAACCTTTTATATTAATATTTTATTACCAAATTAAACTATAAATTATAGTAAAACACCTAATTAGAGTAAAATTATTATACAAAATCTATGATTTTTATATAAAGTTTCAACGTCTGAAAGAATCATAAATGGATTATATTACCCTGATTTCAAAGAACATTTAAACTTTATAATGTATAATAATTTAATCTACCATTAGCTAGTCAACCTAACCTTAACATAATTATCATAACGTATAAATTCCTAAAAACTAATTTCTAACAAATATGCAAAATATAATTTCTAACCGGGAACCCTAAAACTAAATAACATACGAAAAAAAAACCTATCTACAGTAAACACAACATCCACGGATCAACAGGCCTGCTGACATCGATGGAAAAATTTAATGTAAGTGTTTGATTATTAAGAGAAGTGATACTATTATCATTTGCATTTTAAAGTATTTTTGTTGGTTGTTTTGGGGTTTCTGAGAGTAAGAGAATGCATAAGCATTGGAAGTCTGATTAAAGTTAACAATACTACTCTTAAGTTTATTTAACAATATTGTTATTATGCACTCTCTTCTCTTTTGATTTTTTTTTTTAAGTTTATTTTGTTTACATTCAAAATAAGATTATTACATACAACCATACCTATTTACATTTTTGAATTTTTTTTATATCTGTTTCTTTAATTTTGTAATTTTTTTTTGAAATTAATCTTTTTCTAAAGTAGGGGAAGTATTCCCTACTATCCAATTTAGGAAAGTAAGCAATAATTTTGTATTTATAGCTAGTTTAGAATGTATACCTTCGTTATGAATTTAAGTGGTGTTTATGAACCAATAAATAATTGAAATCTATAAGATGTGGTAAATTCATTGCTTATGGTTGATGAAATGTAGAGCGTAGGGTAACATTATGTTAAGCGGGCTGATAAGTACCGTATAGTCATCAGCAAGGTTGGGTGGGGAAATAATGACTAACGAGGGTAAATTACATCTTTCATCCCTCTTCAGTAGAAAAATACCATGTCACATATCTTCTTTACTGTATATAGTGTAACTCTCTCTCTGAACTTTCTATAACTTTTACCTCTATCCTGCACACTTTTCTTAAATTCATGTAACGTGACTCCTTTATCCAATGCCACAAACCCACGCCCATTTCCCTGAGCTAAGACCGAAGCAAAGCTAGGTGTGCAGACCCGTGGTAATCAAGGGGAAGTCAGTTGTTCGTTACAGAAGATTTAATGGCGCCCAACGTGGGGCACTCCCGAATGATATTTTAGTTGAATAACATCGTAGACTATACCAAACTTAAACTTTCGAGGCTCCACAATATTTCATTTTTTTTTTCTTCAAAACTTTTCTTTTCCTTTCGAAAATTGATTTTGGGTTTCAATATTATGGATATAAAAACCTACCCTTACATGCTCTGGTTTTTACCCTTCTATAAAATCCAAACTCTAATCTACTACTTCAAGTTTAATTTATCCTTAAAATTTCTTTAATTCTAATTTTCTCTACAAAATTTTCCAATTCTTGCTTTGGGAATATAATTGATTCTGGATTATTAGTATTGTGATGTATAATTGTCTGACACTTACCGAACTTTATTTTCCAAATTTTTATTCTTGAACCTTTTTTCTTTCTATCTTGTCTGTTTGTGTTTAATTTTCTTCTTCACTTTTGGATTTTTTTTTTCAAATGCTTTTTGCTTTTGTCTACCAATTGTGCTGAAAATCTTAACAAAGCCGATTTTTTTCATAATTTTGGTATTTCGAGATTTTATTTTTCTTGAAAATTTGGAGAATATTAATATTATGAAATCTTTCCTTCTTTCTATTCTTTCTTTCTGAGTCAATACCCTTATGGAATTTTTTTTTCTACAAATTTATTTATCATATATAGTTATATATATGTAATTATTTTTTTTATGTTACCTTACCATACTCTACAAAGTAATCAACCAACTTTTAATAAATACATATTTAAATTTTAAACGCAAATATATATTTTTTTGTTTTACTGTAAGTAAAAATTTTGTTAATTTAGCGTATAATTAAACTAACATAACACATGATAAGATATGATTATATATTTAAATAAACGAATTTAAAATGCCAGTGTCACATAGTCCGAGTCATGAGGGTGCAAATGGAGTAGATACCCATGAACAAACCCTTTGTATAATTTGTAATGAAAATTTAGGTCTTGAGAATACAACGGTTACAAGATGTAACCATACCTTTCACTCACCTTGTCTGAGAAGGTGGTTAGATACTAGTAAAACTTGCCCTATTTGTAGACAACCTTATAGTGCTTTAGAATCCAATGTTACAGTTTCAGTTCCTTTGCGGGCTGACCCCAATAGCTCTCGAACTAGAGGTGGTGCAATCCCTCGAGATCGCCCTACAACTAGATCTTACGCTCAACAGCAGCGAGGTTTAAATCCCCTTGACCAAATTCAAACACCCGGTAATAAACGCCGAGCAACAAATTTTTCACACAAGAATCTTACGGAACAACAGGTTCAGAGTATCATTACGGAATCTTTGAATAAATTTCAAGCTGAATTTTCTGCTTCTATTACTTCTGACTTACGGTCAATGATGCAGCATCTTAATATTACACCTAATCCTACGAATAATCCAGGTGCCAACCGTTCAGGTGTCCGCAATTCCGTTCATATTGGCACGAATCGTTCAAATATTTCAAATCCTGTTCTTGAACCTCTTCCAGAGTGGCCACAGGATAATTCATTTCAACAATCATTTATGCCGTCACCTTCTGCTAGACGTAGTGGACCAATGCCGCTTCCAACATCTCTTGATAATTCTACTCTTGATACTCACAAACTTTCCAACTTAATTCATAATTGGCACGTTAAATATTCAGGTTCAAATGATGAATTTTCTGTCGATGAATTTATATATAGAATCAACACCCTTACTTTAATTCACTTGAATGGAAATTTTGAATTGCTCTGCGAGCACGTACATTCACTTTTTGAGGGTAAGGCGTTAAAGTGGTTCTGGAGATACCACCGACAAATTGATACTACGGTACAATGGTTTGATATTTGTTATGCTCTTAGGAGGCAATTCAAAGATACGACAACAGATTATGATATCAAAGATGACATGCGTCGTAGGAAACAGAAAAGTTCTGAAACTTTTGACTCATTTTTAGATTCTATGATGAATTTAGCCGACAAACTCAGAATTCCTATAGGGGAAACGGAACTAGTCGAAATTATAATTAGAAATTTGAAAACCGAATTGCGCCATGAGTTATTACATTTGAATATTAACGATATTTCTACCTTGAGAAAAGAGGCAAGAAAACATGAAAAATTTTTCGAGGATTTGGCGTCAAATTCCTCCCAAAGACCCAGATATACCCGTACGCAGGTTTCGGAACTCCTTCGTGAAGTTCCAAAGGAAATAAACGAATTAGATAATAAGGAAATTTTGGAGGAGATAAACGAACTAGCAGCCCCTGTTGCAAAATGTTGGAACTGTGACGTTATTGGTCACCGCTACCAAGATTGTATGGCTCCTAGGCGCGTTTTTTGCTATGGCTGCGGTGCCATAGACACTTATAAACCTTCATGCTCCAAATGTTCAGCAAAACCGGAAAACTTGCTTTCGGATGTTCGTCGAACAATCGGTGGACATCCTCAGAAACGTTTCAAAAACTAAACACTACTAAAATTCTAAAGAAACCGGTTATTGCAGATGATACACCAGATATGACAACACTACAACAACCGGATAGTACAAATATTACCACCAAATCGGATAATTTTCCTCCCGACGTAACAAAGCGGAGTCATATTTTACCTTACCAAGAACGCTTAGCTCGTTATTTAAAAATTAGGTCGCAAATATTTGCAGAACAACCCCTTTCAAAAAAACGTTTAAGATCGGCCTCACGCATGCGAAAATTTTGGGAACGCAGAAAACAACTTAAAAATTATGTCGTTTCAGGGCTTGTTAGCCACGATTTAGATTCGAGGCCATATATAAATATTTTTCTCCTTAATAGAACTATTATGTCTCTTCTTGATAGTGGTGCTAATAAATCCTGCATTTCAGGCAATTTGGTTCAAGAAATTTTGTCGAATTCCTCTCTTGGTGTTGATAGATATAAGGGAAACGTAAAAACGGCAGACGGACAGCGTCAACAGGTCGTGGGTTCGGTCTTGTTAGAAGTTCAGTATAATAATATAACTAAAACTGTAGAATTTTTATTGGTCCCTAGTTTAAAGCAGGATGTGACTTCTGGGAAAGTTTCGGGATTAAGATCTTGACCCCTTCTATAGATGAGATACTATATGAGGAATCTGATGCGAATTTTTTGACATTGTCCCCTGATGATCGTCGTAAGCTTAATTCTGCTATTTCTTCTTTTCCCTCGTTTGAAACGGAAGGATAAGGAGCCACCACACTTATCGAGCATGTTATCGATACTGGTACAGCTGCCCCTATAAAGCAACGCTACTACCCCATTTCCCCAGCTAGGGAAAAATTACTTTGCGCTGAGATAGATAGAATGATACAACTAGGAGTGATTGAGAATGCTGAGAATTCCTCTTGGTCCTCTCCAGGTGTTCTGTTAATAAAACCCGGGAAGGTCAGATTTTGCCTTGACTCTCGTAAATTAAATGAGGTCACTGTAAAAGATGCTTACCCGATTCCCAATATCGATGGATTGATCTCTAGATTGCCTCCGGTAAATGTGATATCAAAAATAGATTTAAAGGACGCCTTTTGGCAGATTAATCTGTCAAAGGACTCCCGTCCAAAAACAGCCTTCACGGTCCCCAATCGACCACTATACCAGTTTGTGAGGATGCCTTTTGGGCTTTGCAATGCACCCCAGACAATGTGTCGATTGATGGACAAGGTGATACCATACGATTTGAAGGGCCACGTTTTTGTTTATTTGGACGATCTGCTTGTGGTATCCCATTCACTTAACGAGCATATCGTGCATCTGCTTCAAGTAGCATCATTATTAAGAAAAGCTGGTCTCACCATTAACATCAAAAAGAGCCAGTTTGGCTTAAGCCGTGTTAAATATTTAGGATACGTTGTTGGTCACGGTACGCTGATGGTTGATCCGGACAAGGTCAGAGCCATCTCTGAATATCCCATCCCTTAAACCGTCAAACAATTACGGCAATTTTTGGGCCTAGCGGGTTGGTATAGACGTTTTGTGTCAGATTACGCTTCCATCACATTTCCGCTAACAGAACTTCTATCGAAAAAGAAGGATTTTATATGGAATACTGACGCGCAACAGGCATTTGAGTCCCTCAAGCAGAGTTTGACAACTGCTCCTTTCCTCGCTCATCCTGACTACAGCAAACCATTTATTGTCCAATGTGATGCCAGCCAGTACGGAGTGGGTGGGCTCTTGGCTCAATGTGACGATAATGGGGATGAACGTCCTATAGCGTTCATGTCCCATAAGCTGAACAGAGCACAGAGAAACTACTCCGTTACTGAGCTAGAATGCCTGGCAGTAGTGCTGGCCATAAAAAAATTCCGATCATATATTGAAGAACACGAGTTTACGGTAGTCACCGATCATGCCAGCCTTAAATGGCTCATGGGCCAAAAGGATCTGAGTGGAAGGTTGGCAAGGTGGGCACTCAAATTACAGGGGTATCATTTTTCGATAGGGCACCGAAAAGGGAGCGAAAATGTGGTAGCGGATGCGTTGTCCCGATCTTTCGATAGAGAAGAACCCTCGGTGGAGGCAGTAGAGATTGAAAATTTACCGATAATTGATCTGTCATCAGAGCACTTTGATTCTGCTGAATATTGTAAGTTTAGGGAAAAATTAGCTATATCAGGATTGCCAGATTTTAAGGTTCAAGGGAAATAAGTGTATCATCGGACGGACTTCGAAATAGGAAATGAAAGTGATGCATTGAGTTGGAAACTAGTAGTAACTGAGGAATTGAGGAAAGATGTTCTGGGGTCGTCGCACGATCAACCTTCAGCATCCCATGGGGGTATTGCGAAAACCCTAGATAGAATACGTCGTTACTTTTATTGGCCGGGGATGGTCACCGATGTAAGAAGATACGTTTCCAATTGTGAGTTGTGTTCTACATCCAAAACACCCACACATATCTTGCGCCCTCCGATGGGTCAAATGTCGGAATCAGAGCGACCATTCCAGCGTTTATATGTGGATTTTATTGGACCATTTCCTCGAAGCAAAAGTGGCAATATAGGAATTTTTATAGTATTAGACCACTTTAGTAAATTTTCATTTCTAAAACCCCTTAAAAAGCTGAATTCCAAACTTATTATCTCATACCTCAAGGAAAATATTTTTGATTGTTTTGGTGTTCCTGAAACTTTGATTTCTGACAACGGAAGCCAGTTCAAGAGTAAAGAATTTGCTTCATTTTTAGATAAATACGGTGTAAGACATGTTTTAACAGCTGTGTATTCGCCACAAGCAAATGCCAGCGAAAGAGTGAATAGATCTATAAACGAAGCCTTGCGGTCTTATATTCGTGGTGATCAACGGAACTGGGATGTGTTTTTAGGGAGTATTAACAGCTCTTTGCGAAATAGCATACACCAAATTAATTTTTCTTAGATAGTATTGATGTATCATTGCATTACCATTAGAAGTATTTTTCTATGCGAAGGTTGCCGTGGTAATGAGTTTTTTTTTGTTTTTGATAATTTTGTGTGTCGCTTTAGTGCCAACTGATGAAAATGTTAAAACTAATAAAACCTTAATAAGTATGTTAATTTTCCATATCCATTCACCCTTTTTCAGCAGTTTTACTACGGTAAACCCTGTTCAACATCTGTTTTGTGAGGGGTGAGACCACAAATATACCAGGAAAAAAAACGCAGTTTTAGATTTGACCATAGCGGTAATCTTTTGTATTTAAATAATATAAAATAATATTCCCACTTTAAATTACGGGCATCAATCAGATAAAATTAAATTCTGAAAGTGGCTCTCTATAATTGTTCTAATAAAATTATAGAAATTTGGATATAAAAGTATATACATTTATTCGATTGGATAAAATTTCGTTCTTATCTAATTTTTTTCAACTGATCCAATTTTATATAAATAAGTATAATATAATACAATTTCATATTGCAAAATATAGTTAGATGTTGATCCATATAAGGTATATAAGCAACAAACCAAATAATAAGCGTTGCAAACTATATATAGTAATATATGAAACTATATAACATAGTGTTAGAGATTTTTTTATTTGGTACGATTAATATTTTAAGTTGATTTTTAATTGTATTTTGCAATATTTGACACCGAGGATTATGCTACATTTTGGGTAAATGTGAATTTGAATAATTAAATAATTCGGCACTAAATTATAATCGAATTAGTTATCGAAGTCACCAAAAGAAAACTGTGAACAGCATAACACCTTAACATGTTTAATAAGTAGTAATGATACTACAAAGATGCACAAAACGTAACACATAATAAATGAAAATTGTACGTTCGCGGTAAACCCGTTTTTTTTACCACTGATCTACATACATAATTAGCTAGTATACCATTATCAATTCTGCGATCATCTTATTTTAAAGTACAGTTTAATTCTTCTGACAGTAAAGTCGAGAGTTCTTCATATTGTTAATTTTTTTAACAAAGTTGGTTAATTAAATAAGCATAATGAATTAACTAAAATAAATAAAATAAACCATTTGAACTAATAATTAAACTATCTAAATTTTTAACGAAAGTGTATAATAAAAGTGTATATAGTGGTCCATATCACATTGGCAATTTTTATTTGATTCCGAGTCCAAATTGGAGTCACTCATTTTCGTCTGGATTATAGTTCTCCTGCGGAATCCACCACACTATATAAAAGTGGTAAAATAATATCTGTTTTTGGTGAACCATACGGATTCCTTCACCATATACGATTCATGGTAATATAAGAGATTCTAATAAGCAGGAAACAGCACCACATGGTAATATTCCACCTGTTGGGTAAGTTCCACCGCTAGGTAGAATATTAAGAAAGGAGTTCTTTCAATATGCGTTTTTTTTCCTTAGATGTGTTGAAAATCGAAAGTTAAAGTGACCATCCTACCGGTCAACTGGACACCGTTAAAATTTAGAGAGCCAGTCTACTAAAACTTTACCTGACACCTCTATGAAATTAACCTCACATCCCGATGAATATACCCCTATAATTGACACCAGGGAACTAAATAACGTTTTTATTGCACCAAATTTATTGGGAATAGTATTAGGAATTAGCCAATATAGAAATACGTCCACAAATAACCTAACGAAATCTTAAAATTTTAGTACAATACAACCTAAACTTACTATACCCTAACAAAAAGATACCTGCACGTAAATCCAAAATATACTAGTTTCGTGTAAAATACTTAGCAGTTTTACAAAAAGAATACACTATTTACACACAGTGTAAATACACTATTCACATACAGTGTAAAGAGTGTATAGAACGTAACCAATTGTAATACTGTTTAACTACCTTGGATTGGATTTACGTGCTTACATATTAATATTCATACCGTAATTTTTAATTAATATTAATATTTAATAATCCTTTTTACCCTAAAAAGCAAAAATAACCTTTTATATTAATATTTTATTACCAAATTAAACTATAAATTATAGTAAAACACCTAATTAGAGTAAAATTATTATACAAAATCTATGATTTTTATATAAAGTTTCAACGTCTGAAAGAATCATAAATGGATTATATTACCCTGATTTCAAAGAACATTTAAACTTTATAATGTATAATAATTTAATCTACCATTAGCTAGTCAACCTAACCTTAACATAATTATCATAACGTATAAATTCCTAAAAACTAATTTCTAACAAATATGCAAAATATAATTTCTAACCGGGAACCCTAAAACTAAATAACATACGAAAAAAAAAAACCTATCTACAGTAAACACAACATCCACGGATCAACAGGCCTGCTGACATCGATGGAAAAATTTAATGTAAGTGTTTGATTATTAAGAGAAGTGATACTATTATCATTTGCATTTTAAAGTATTTTTGTTGGTTGTTTTGGGGTTTCTGAGAGTAAGAGAATGCATAAGCATTGGAAGTCTGATTAAAGTTAACAATACTACTCTTAAGTTTATTTAACAATATTGTTATTATGCACTCTCTTCTCTTTTGATTTTTTTTTTAAGTTTATTTTGTTTACATTCAAAATAAGATTATTACATACAACCATACCTATTTACATTTTTGCATTTTGGTAGAATTTTTTTTATATCTGTTTCTTTAATTTTGTAATTTTTTTTTTGAAATGAATCTTTTTCTAAAGTAGGGGAAGTATTCCCTACTATCCAATTTAGGAAAGTAAGCAATAATTTTGTATTTATAGCTAGTTTAGTATGTATACCTTCGTTATGAATTTAAGTCATGTTTATGAACCAATAAATAATTGAAATCTATAAGATGTGGTAAATTCATTGCTTATGGTTGATGAAATGTAGAGCGTAGGGTAACATTATGTTAAGCGGGCTGATAAGTACCGTATAGTCATCAGCAAGGTTGGGTGGGGAAATAATGACTAACGAGGGTAAATTACATCTTTCATCCCTCTTCAGTAGAAAAATACCATGTCACATATCTTCTTTACTGTATATAGTGTAACTCTCTCTCTGAACTTTCTATAACTTTTACCTCTATCCTGCACACTTTTCTTAAATTCATGTAACGTGACTCCTTTATCCAATGCCACAAACCCACGCCCATTTCCCTGAGCTAAGACCGAAGCAAAGCTAGGTGTGCAGACCCGTGGTAATCAAGGGGAAGTCAGTTGTTCGTTACATCATACAAATATTGTTTATATGTCTGCCTGTTAAAATGGTGATCACGTCAAGAAGACGCAAGTGGCATCTTTCGCTTAGTAGGCATAGTCCCGAAAATTTTGATATGAGAGGAAATCTAAAGATTGTGAGTAAAAATGAAAAATTACCTTTAAATTGTTCATAGAAATTGATGGTAAATTAAAAAATGTTCTCATATTTGTTTAACCAATCGCTTGGAAGTGATGAATATTTTATATTCATAATAAATATAGGCAAATCATGCGTGACGAACGCTACATTAAAATATGTCGTTTTTGACATGACTGTTTCGTAATGTGCTTATTTTTGGTATGAATAAAGTATATCACAAAACTAAGGCAAATACAAAGTTTGAGGACACTGACACACCTGGATCTGGAATAATGAGGTCTAGAAAATCGAAAAAAAACAAAAATGTACAAAGTAGTTCTAACTTAGTTGTCATTTTCTTAAAAAGTATTAACGGCAGGCGGCTCATAAGGGTCGCATTTGAAAGGGTTTTAAAAAACCTTTGATTTTATATGAAACTTGATTTCTTTATTTTTGAAAAGGTCAAAGGGCACTTTTATCGACCAGTAACTCGGGAGCCTATATCTACGAAAGCGATCTTGGTAAAATTTCTAAATAAAAATCTTAAAAAAAAAATTTTGTTAAAGATGGTTTTCTTCACTATAGTTGTGACAAATTTCAGAGAGGAGGTATTTTCGAATCAAGAAATAAAAATCTTATTGTAAACGAAGATGTTTTACAAGAAAATTAAATGTTTTCTGATAGGTGTGCACTCTTATAAATTTCTGTTGAAATTTACCCAACTTATAGTAGGAAACTGTACTCCTACTTTAAATTGGATAAATTTAATCTGTGTGCGTAAACCAAAAAAAAAAATACATACATTTTGCGTAAGTTGGTACACACATAATGGGTAATTTTACATTGAAAGTGCGTAAAAATTAAATGCAATTTTAAAAGTAATTCTAAAATTTACTGAAATTGTGCGTAAAAAATCCTATTTGAAGAGTAAATATACGCATTAAATGCCTAACAATGCATTCCTATATGTGAAATTACATAAAAAATGCGTATATTTACAAACGCATAGTTTAAATTAAACTGCAGAAAAATTTTTTTTTTTTTTGAAAGAATAAATTTATTTTATGTATGTATGATTTAATAATAATGAATTATAAATATAATACATTATATATTCTGAATGGGTATGTGCTGTCATGATTGTCATCTTGAATTTAAATTCCCAATATTCACAAATATTATATTTATACATTTTTTATTATACCCTTCACCACAGGTGTAAGGGTATATATAAGATTGTCATTCCGTTTGTAATTTCTACAATATTGATCTTAGACCCTATAAAGTATATATATTCTGGGTCCTTATGAAGAGCGAAGTTAATTTAACGATATCCGTCTGTCCGTCTGTGTGTTTAAATGGGTTTTCCGAAGACCACAGACATGATGAGGACTTGATTGTTATATATTTCTATTAAATGTGATCCATTTCTGCTTGCTATTAAAAATCAGCCAGATCGGTTGATAAATGGCTGAGATATTAGCAAAAAACCAGGACTACCTCTAAATTTTCCCGTAAAATTCCTTTGTTTTATATGGATGTTGAATATAACGCATTACAAACACATCAATTTCTTTTCTCTAACCTCTTTACCTTTTATACACAGAACAAACACATACAAAGATTTCGCATTTAAATAAAAACCAAACAAATCCCTATTGAACGAAAACTATTCATTTAACTCTATAAACGATGATTCCATATAGCCGAGTCGTCTAAACGCTATGTCGTAAATGCTTTTTTTTTTCTCTAAGAACGCGAGTTCGAATCTTGCTCAAGACACAATTCAACTTTTTTTTTGTATATATTTTTTTTTATTTTCTTAAGACTTTTTTTATTTTTTTGTTTTTTTTTAACTTTAAATAATTAATTTAAATAAAATTTTATATTAATAATTAAATTATCCTTAAAACCCATCTAAAAATCGAAATATATATGAGCATACATGATCATACATGGGCCTGTATATGATCATACATGGGCATACATGGTCATATACTTCCAAACATTGTTCAATATATGACCATACATGATCTCATATATGATCGTATATCTTCGGATCCGAAATTTGAGGGTATATGGACGTATATGATCGCATACGAGCATACATGAATAATATATGAGCATGTATGATAATATATGCACATATATCACCATATACCCTCAAATTTCGGATCCGAAGATATATGGTCATATATGAGATCATGTATGGACGTATATGACCATGTATGCCCATGTATGATCATATACAAGCCCATGTATGATCATGTATGTTCATATATATTTCGATTTTTACATGGGAAGGCTAAAAACATCAAAATTTTTATAAAAACCCTCTGATACAAACAAAATACAAACGGTTTTATTTCTATTTTTTGCTCCGATTTAAAAGAATTTATAAACGGATTTTTAAACCATTTTCTCGTATATTAAGAAAATTTTATACATAATTTCCCTTTGAGTGCAACTATTTTAGGTCATAACTTATAATAATTTATAAAAAAAATTATAAACTATTTTCCTTCAAATTTTTAAAATTAAGCTAAATAAATTAAAAATATTTTGTAATAAAAAAGCGAAATAAAATCCCAAATACAAGATTGCCAGCTAAATCAAACTTTTTTGGTCGAAAAAAGCTTTTTTTAGAACTAAAAAATATCCAAAGATCGAAAATCTTTAGTAGAACATATTTGCTGAAAGTTAACTACCAAAACCTAAAAAAATACCTATTTTCGGGAACCATAAATCTTTCAGAGTCCAAGTTTTATCACTAAACTAAATGGTAAATTTCCACTTAAAGATGTCCGTATATAAATCTGTCCATTCCATATATGTCCATATATAAACTTCACTATTTTCCCAACCATGGTGAAGGGTATATAAGATTCGGCATAGCCGAATTTAGCCGCTCTTACTTGTTTTTTAATATTTTCCAATTTCCAAATGTCAAAATATTTAGTATATTTATTTAAGAAAACAATACTAATTTTAGGCACAAAGTGTTCAATTTTAAACACATTATGTCTAAAAATACTTCTTGTGTGTATTATTGCATATGAAAGTGTGTAAAAACATTTTTAGGCATTTTTTGTTTATATTTACCGAATTTTCATAATATGACATAAAACTTACCCATTTTATTGTAGTACACTTACAAACATTTTTTGAGTGTGGGATAGTGCACGATTTTTCGATTTCGATACGCTAGAACCCCTTATTTTGTGACTTTCAACAAAAACATGCATGAGCCAAAAAATAGGGAATTTGGGATGGGGGCAAATGGCCCCTCATTGAAGTCAAAAGTTGGGTTGAAAGAGCAAAAAACAATTAAAAATATTCCACAACTTCGAGTAGCCCCTGGGGGGTAAAATGTAAGACCGACCACCACTAATATTTTACCCCCAACTATTTTTCAGCACATAAGGGGCTGTCATTTATTTATTTATTTGTAAACAAAGATATTTTACATTAAATATTAAAAATAATCTGATAGGGTAGGATATTTTACAAGGATATTTTACAAGGCAATTAACTTCTAATATCTAGAAAATAATCATTTATTATTTTATGACAAATAAAAAAGAATAAAATAATTTTTAGAAATACAAAATGCAAAATATTTAATTCCCTTTTAAAATGTATTCGTTTACAATTTAATTCTTATTTCTTGATTCGAAAAAACATACACTTTGAAATTTCTCACAGCTTTAGAGAAGAAAACCATCTTTAACACAACTTTTTTTTAAATTTTTAAAAAATCGCTTTCGGAAATATAGGCTCCCGAGTTATTGGTCAATGAAAGTGACCTTTGACCTTTTCAAAAAAAAAAAAAAATCAATTTGCATATCAAATCAAAGGTAATACTCTTTTAAATACGACCCTTATGAGCCGCAAAACTTTAATATAGGGTCCGCCATCTAACGTTTTTTTTTTCAACTAGTGCTTATTTCGTGAATGGTAACACTTAACTCATGTCTGATTTGACAGATAATTAGTTTTATCCTTCCGCTGAACGAATATGGTTGTGTATACGCTTGAACAATGCTGGGAAATATTGCGACATTACTTTGAAAATCATGGTAATGTTGCAGAATGTCGTCTTTTCAATGTCATCTTTTCAGATGAAGCTCATTTTGATCTTGGCGGGTATGTAAACAAACAGAAAACCCGCACGCATACATTGAAAAGCCGATGCAGCTAAAACGAGTAACTGTTTGGTGCGGATTTTGGTCCAGAGACATAATTGGGCCATTTTTCTTCGAAAATGAGCAAGGAGTGGCCGTTACAGTCAATGGCGATCGTTATCGGGCCATGTTGAACACATTTTTGTTCAAAAAAATTGAAGAGGAGGATATTGGCAACGTTTGGTTTCAACAGGACGGCACTACGTGCCACACAGCCGAAGCTACACTCGATGTTTTGCGCCCTGTTTTTAAAGATCGCATTATCAGCCGCAGAGCTGATGTCTTTTGGCCACCTCGGAGCTGCGATTTGACACCGTTGGACTTTTATTTATGGGGTTTGTCAAAGATAAGTGTTACGCCGACAAGCCAGAGACAATTGACGCTTTAAAGGACAATATTCGTGAAGCCATTGTTGAAATACAGCTGCACACAATCGATAATGTGCTTAAAAATTGGACCGATCGTGTAGGCTACTGCATGGCCAGCCGAGGCAGCCATTTGAATGAAATTATTTTCCATTACTAACCGGAAGGATTGTACTTTCAAATAAAAAAAGAAATTTGAGAAAATATTCAGTAGTTTTTTATAGCATTTTCAAAAATTTATTTGGCGGACCCTATACTTTTCAAGAAAATGACAATTGAGTAAGTACAACTTTGTACAGTTTTGTATTTTTTCCGATTTTCAAGACCTCATATTTCCGGATCCAGGTGTGTCAGTGCCCTCAAACTTTGTATTTGTTTTAGTGTTATTATGTACTGTATTTCTACAAAAAATCCTAAAATTCGGGGGAGGTGGATTACACCCATTGGGTGATTTGACATGGAAAAACTTATTTTTGCATTAAAATATAGAAATTTCTTGGGCTTTCAAATGAGATACCTTTAACTTAAACAAAGTGTTTAGTGGGATTTAAGTGTCCTTTCGAATGGCATAAAACATAATATTTTAACAGGTATTTGTTGCGAAATAATTAATCACTAAATTTTGTGACGCACGCTACAAAAAATGATAATAACTTTAAAAGTTGAAGTATGTTTTAGAATTTTCAGCGAATTTTTTACAATAAAGCACAAAAAAAACTAATACAGCCAAAAAATTTTGTCGTTTTTAAGAAAAAGTCGTAAATAAATAAATTTTTAACATGTTTAACCAACCAACTCAAATAGGAAATACAATAGACAATCCAATAAATATTTTTGCTGGAATTAAAGCAAAAATCATGTATTATTCAAGTCATATTTTCCAATTTCAAGCCAATAAGCATTGAAGAAGCCAAACATAATAATTTCGGAATGAATATAACATTTTTGTAATCTTTTCTAAAATTAAAAAATTTTAAATTCCCCATTT
Source organism: Eustalomyia histrio (assembly GCA_949748255.1). Lineage (NCBI taxonomy): Eukaryota > Metazoa > Arthropoda > Insecta > Diptera > Anthomyiidae > Eustalomyia > Eustalomyia histrio. The sequence goes on along the minus strand of OX456524.1, from coordinate 30,523,434 downwards.
GTTATTGTCTATCGATTGAAAGAAGATGAGATCGATTTATCTTAAAATAATATATAATATAATAATAAAATTTTAATTTTATTTTATTTTTAATCCAAAGGGGGCATATTTTCCCAATGATACAGAAAGTTTTAGAGAGAAGTTATATTGTTTTTCATAAATTAATTAAATTCATAAAAACCTTATCTATGAAATTTTTTAAATTTTGAAATGTTTAAAAATTTGCTATTGTGCATAAAATGAAAGTCAAAAATTATTTTAACATTAAGCATTTTCACATCCACCCTTAGTACAATTTGGTAAATGAGGAGTTGTCTTAAATGTACGTCTCGTTATCAAATTAGGTAAACTCAAGCGATTCATGATGTTGCTGTTACTAACGTCATATGTCACAAGCTATGAATTTTATTACGACAACTAAATTCATCAGTTTTGACAACCGAATTAATTCTGTTATGACAACTGTCTGAATACTATTGAAAATTCAATACAACTGTGGTGAAATGTTCAATGAATATTTATTTTGCGCTTTAATAATATTAAACATATATAATAAAATATTTCCAATTGTGTAGATATGCTACATATGTATGTATTTTAAAAATAGAGAATTCACAAATGAATTAAACTAAAACAAAAAAACATTACACCTTTCTAAAATGGCATTTTTTTATAAAATTAAATCCTAAAGAACGTTAGTGGTCGTTTTGAAATTTTTGCCAAAAAACAAAACTATATTTTGTTATCGAATATTTGTGGCAAACAAAGTGAAGGGGATGTTATGATAACATATTACAGATTAAGGTGGTATTTAAATATTGACTTGGGATTTTCGTAGAAACCAAGATGGAATATTGTTACAAATGGTCCAAATATAACATTGAACAAATTTGAGCAAAATTGCTTGACTTTAACTAAAATCTTCGATTTATTTCAAGCCTGGCTGAGCTGATAAAATACCTTTTTTTTTAATTAATCAACAGATCTAATTATTAAGGTTGTCACAGAAACGAAAAAAGTTATCGGCATTGGGAAAAAAATAAATGACGTGTCTATTTCTACAATATTGACATTGGTTGTCACTATATTTTAATGTGTTTGGTGTTTCAAAGTCATAATAATTCTCATTTTTATAAAGTTTTGTTTAAAAACTATCGAAAATTGAGATATTGAACAGATAACATTTAAAAATGTTAAAATAAATCTTTTGTAGTACTACATTATGTAGTTTACTGTTTGTAGTTTAACAAAAAAGTTTTCAGTTCAGTTAAAAATAAAGGAAAATTGCTTTATTTAAAAAGTAATCCTCCTATCAGAAAATGCTATAAATTTTGCGATTGGCCCCTATTGTCAGTTCTGTTTTGACATTTGTTTAGTAAACACATGCGAAATACACGTTATTAAACAATGTTACGCTACACTGCTCCAGAACGCGGAATATTGGTGACTATTTATTTGAGCAATAATGAAGATGATTTTTCATCAAAAATAATCATGAGTGATGAGGCCCATTTCCATCTTAGCGGGTACGTAAATAAGCAAAATTTACGCTTCTGGGGCACTGAAAATCCGCGTGTAACCCACCCGCTCAAAGTCACTGTATGGTGTGCTGTTTTCGCTGGAGGAGTCACCGGACCTTTTTTCTTCAAAGACGTCGCGGGCCAAACGGTTACTGTGAATGGTGAGCGCTACAGAGCAATGATCAACGAGTTCTTTTTGCCGCAACTTGATGAATTGGGATTGGAAAACATGTTGTTCCAACAGGACGGTGCAACGCCACACACTGCACGTGCCACAACCGATATGCTGAAGGATGCATTTCCCGGGCGCCTTATCTCCCGTTTTGGCGATTTGCACTGGCCAGCGAGATCGCCTGATTTGACCGCTCCAGACTTCTTTTTGTGGGGCTTTTTGAAGTCGCGGGTTTATGTCAACAAGCCTCAGACTCTTGCGGCTCTTAAAGATAATATCCGTCAAGAATGTGAGGACCTATCGCCGAAAGTTTTGGCTAAAGTGATGGAAAATGCCATAAAAAGGGCTCAAATGACAATCAACTGTGGCGGCGGCCATTTACATGACATCATATTCTCGAATTGATGTAAAAAAAAATTAAAAGACCAAATAAAAATAATCCACAAGAAGAATCAAAGTTTTTCATTTTTTTTTAAATTACAGCCAAAAAACATCGGAAGGTTATTTTTGCGCCACCCTGTATTTTTACATAATTTCAATAAAAATTTTTTTTTAATATTTATTAAAATATTAAAAAATTCGACAATTTTGCATTTTCCTAGGAATTGATAATAAATTTCCTGGCCACCTCAAACTCTAACTGTAATAAATCGGTTTTAATAAATTTAAGTATGCTGAACATGTATGTATATAAAAATATTTTTAAATTGCTCAACCCATTTTCGGAATATTGTGAATATTTTTTGAAATAGAGATTTTTTAAAATAATTATAATTAAAAAAAAATCAAAATAATCACAAATTATATAACTCAGTTATGTAAACCGTTTAGAAATTAGAGCCTACTATGGTTCCAATTACTGGGATTTCTTATATGGGAGAGTTGATTTAGAAAAGTTCTAAAATTAGATCCCATTGTTCAAATTTAAGGCCGTGATTATTAAATTTTTGTTTTAATTGATGTTTTATTACTTTCGAATAATTTTCAGTGGCATATAAAATTCCCAGAAATAAAAACATTTCAGCAATTCAAATTACTCTTGAGACGAAATGATTATATTTTGCAAGAGTATACTATAAGTCGAAAATTCTTTAAGGAATTAAAAAGAATTTAATTTAATTTTTATTTTATTTTACTGGAAACGATGTGTCACCAGATATAAGTTAAAGATTTTATTTATGAATTTATTTAGATCATGTGCCACGCCACATTATTCCATCTGTATTTAATTATACTTCCAAAAAATAATAAATTCTCCATATAACGCAATGCCACCCTAATACACATAAACAAAATAACACATCTAAAATATTTTAGACGTATTTTTTCGATTTTTTTTTACATTTTTTGGTTTTGTGTGGTAGTTAAACAAAAAGGATGCTAATAAATCAAAGGCATTTTTGAAACCTAAAAAATAAATCTCTACATTTCCACACATACCATAAAAATATAAGATTTCATTTAAAGTTTTTTTTTTCAGGGTATTCAATACAAGTCATAAGTGTAAATGTGGGAGGGTTGGTTTGATTTGGTTATTTGAGTGTTAGTAAAGTAGCACGCAAAAACATGTTAAAAAAATTACAGTCTGTCAGGATCGACTATCTTATGCTCTACCTCATTGTTGGGGTTATGTCGAACATTTCACGAAGTCTTTAAAAATATACATATTTTTTCTCTAAAATAAAGCTAGAAAATTCATATTTTTTTTTATCAACTTTTATATTTTTTGTCAATTAGGTTGTAATATGTGATACAGGGCATAGGCTCAAGAATGATCTTTATCCAAAAATATTCTACAAGGTCTTTAGTGAGTTTTATACAAACATGATTTATCTGAAATGTCTGATGTTTTAATATATTTAATTAGATTTATGTTGTTTCCGGGAGTATTGTTTTTTTTATCGGCCATGGTTGAAATATGAACCGATCCTAATGATATTTAGCAAAGTATTTGTCTAGTACGTGAGTTTTTACTGTTTAAAATTTGTAACCAGATATCTGCTTTTTTAATTATTAAACTTTAAGGCGTTTTCGGAGAGCACCATTCTATGGCAACTAACTGAATACAGAGTATGATTTCAAACAATATGGACCCATTTTAATGTAATGGTGTTGAAACCAATACAAACTAATATGTATACAATATTTCATTAAAATGATAACATCACCAGAATCGACTAATATATATATTTTGATATTTGTCCTCCGATGTACTTAAACTCAGGTCAAGGTCCATTATTTCCACATAGTGGTGTAGGGTATAACTATATCTATAAATATGAAACATGTTGTAAGGTCATAATATTGTTGTTTTTATATGTTTTTATGTATTTTTTGAGAATTTCAGTTTTGTTTTGAACAGATTTATTTAGTTTCCTTTTTTTTAACTTTTGTTAACATTTTTATTTGCCTTTAACAAATAGAGCAGATCACCAAAAATAACTTGAAATCAAAAACCTAAATCTAGTTTTGTTGTCAATGTTATTTGCCTAAAGCAAAAAATAGATATAAACGTTTATTTATTTAAGTGCATGAATGTAAAAAAAAGGTTGTTCATGAAAATGTTGTTTCAAAATAAGAGTTAAGCTTCAAAGCTTAGATTCTTAATAAAAATAAATCTTTCTAAACGAAATGTAATATTAAAGTCTATAAATAGATAAAAACTTGATGTCTGATCAGAACAAAATTTAACTTCTTATTATTTACTATAAGTGCGAAAACTTTGTATGATTTGGATTAAAATGAAATTGGGAAAAATTAACCGATCTAATGTGAATTTTAGAGAGAGATTTTGCTGCTCATGCATCTCTCGCTATATTTGCGAACTGTCCCGAAACCTAAACGAAATCTTATTTAAAAAAAAAAACTCGACGGTTTGAGTACCTAAGAGAATCATGAAAGCAGTCTCATTAAGGTGGGTCGTTACTCAAAATAAAAACTGAATCATTTAGAAAAAAAAGCTATACTTAAACAATATTTTCAGAGACAGGGAAGCACATAAAATTTGTTATCAATCGACCCACCTTAATATCCGTACATATGTTCACATTTGTTAGTATAAGTATTGTAAATAAATCAAAGACAGGTTAACTGATTAAACTGTTAGAAACCACATTTTATGTAATTTTGTTAACAAAAATATATACAGATTTATAAGGGGTTTGTTTTATGTTTCCCTGTGTTGGCGGGAGTTAATATAATTTTATTTTCCTTTTTTTTTTCATTATGAAATGATTTATTTATTTGTTTAGTTTTTAATAGGAAATAAAACTGAATTTATGTTTGTTCATTGATAGAAATATAATACGTAAAATATTAAAAGGCTTAAAAGGATTTTTCTTTAAAAAATATTACAACAGAATACTTTTAAAAAGCAGACATATAAAAATGGAATTTATAAACCCCCCCAGTAAAAATGTATAGATCTAGCCTTATATATAAATTATGACTTTAGACATAAAAAAAAAACACATTTTATGATAAAATTTATCAAAATCATCCTACAAATATTATCTGCGGAAACGAAAGCATCTAAAAACCTCTAAAATTCCTAATCAAATGGTTTACAATTTTGGATCTATTATAATTAATAATTAAAAACATATGCATTCGAGCCTAAATAGACAAATTTAATCTTTTTTGGAGTAAACAAAAAATTTTAAAATTGTGTGAAAGCGGCCTAGAGTTACACTTACGTGAATTTTCACATAAAATTTATACAATACCGTATTATTTTAAATTAAGCTTAAGATCTTTTATTTATAAAAAATTAATTATAAATATTTATTTATCCCAATATTTCGTCACCACATTGGGTGACTTCCTCAGAGGAAATTGTTTTCTATAATTAACTAGCTGGGAAAGCCCGCTACGTTGTTAGCGTAGAAAATGGTTACCCGGGATTGACGGGGCTAACGCCCGGGAATATACAGAGCTCCCAGATAATTACCCGGAGTCCCAAGACGAAAATTCTAAGATCTACCTCAATAATAAGTTGGCCCATACTACAGGTAACACATATTTCTTTGAACCTTCATTATTACCATGCACCTGGCTAAAATTCTAATATGTAGCTGATCAGTAATTTAGCACATGCTCCAGTTCACATATTTAAAATTTAAATAGACATATTTAAAATTTAAATAGACAAATTTAATCTTTTTTGGAGTAAACAAAAAATTTTAAAATTGTGTGAAAGCGGCCTAGAGTTACACTTACGTGAATTTTCACATAAAATTTATACAATACCGTATTATTTTAAATTGAGCTTAAGATCTTTTATTTATAAAAAATTAATTATAAATATTTATTTATCCCAATATTTCGTCACCACATTGGGTGACTTCCTCAGAGGAAATTGTTTTCTATAATTAACTAGCTGGGAAAGCCCGCTACGTTGTTAGCGTAGAAAATGGTTACCCGGGATTGACGGGGCTAACGCCCGGGAATATACAGAGCTCCCAGATAATTACCCGGAGTCCCAAGACGAAAATTCTAAGATCTACCTCAATAATAAGTTGGCCCATACTACAGGTAACACATATTTCTTTGAACCTTCATTATTACCATGCACCTGGCTAAAATTCTAATATGTAGCTGATCAGTAATTTAGCACATGCTCCAGTTCACATATTTAAAATTTCATGTTTCTATCCAAATCGGTGTGGGCAGCCCGTTAAGAAGGAGACTGTTCACCTTTTCGCCCCTCCCCGTACACATTTCCAAAAATCCGACCTAGGTGAATGTCTACACTGCACGTAAGTCAGCGTTTTTGGCAAGACGTCAAGGGTAAGAATTTTTCACTTTTCTGCCCCTCCACGTTGACTTTTCCAAAAATTACGTCTTAACTGTTATCTAAATTTCAAGTTCATAGGTCCAACGGTTTGTGGAGGCTGTTAAGGGGAAGACTTTATCGATGAGTTAGCACATACTCCAGGAATAGCAAATTTCAAATTCAGTGAATTTTCGCTTTTTGCCCCTTCGCGTAAGATTTTCCAAAAGTCACGTCTTATCTGTTATCTACACTGAAGAAGGAACCTGCATACCAATTTTAACTTTCTAGTTCCAGCGAATTGGGCAGGCCGTTCGGGGGAGACTTTTCCCCTTATTGCACCTCCCAGTACAAATTTCCTAAAATCCAACTTGGTTGGACGTCTACGTTGAAGTGGGAACCTATGTATTAAATTTTAACTACCCAGCTCTAGCGGTTTTATGCAAGTCCTCAAGAGTGAGAATTTTCTCCTTTTTAGCCCTCTCCGTTGGATTTTTCAAATTTGACATCTTAGCTGTTATCTAAACTAGAGAATGAGCCTGCATATCAAATTTCAACTTCCTAGGTCCAACGGTTTCGCCAACCTGTTAAAGGGAATACATTTCATCCTTTTAAACCCATTTTTTCCACGTCCCTGGCTGAAGTTCTAAAATGTAGCTAATCAGTGAGTTAGTCCATACTCCAGGTAATACATGCAGGTATTTTGCTATTTCGGTGTGGGCAGGTTATTAAGGGGGAGATTTTCCCCCTTTTTTTTGCCCCTCCCCGCAGGAATTTACAAAAATCCTACCTGGGTGGATGTCTACACCTCAGGTGGGTCAAATATACACAATTTCAACCTTCCAGCTCTAACAGTTTTGGCAGGCCTTTGAGGAGGAGAATTTCACCCTTTTCTGCCCCTCCCCGTTTAATTTTTCAAAAATCAAATCTTATCTGTTATCTACACTAAAGAAGGAGTCTGCATACCAAGTTTAAACTTCCCAGGTCCAACGGTTTGGGAAGGCCATAAAGGGGGAGGATTTCAGCCCTTTAAACCCCAATTTTTACAACGTTACTGGCCATAATTCCAAAACGTTTCTTATCAAGGAGTTAGCATGGGCGATGTTAAATGAATGAGTCTGTCAGTCAGTCACTCAGTAACGTTATTTCTTTATATATAGATTTAAATGAAAATTGTAAATTGAAAACTTATATAAGTATAACAATTTTATATTGTTAAATCAGGAAGATTGAAGAAAACTAAAAGAATTTTAAATACAATAACTTTTTATTGAATTAAAAATAGGCAATTAATAAATTTTGCGGTGTCCAATTTTTTTTTTACGAGTTTGAAATAAAAAGTCAAAATTAGTCAATGATTAATTTCCTTTTTTGGCTGTGTTAGTTTAACGAGTTACAGAAATAATGTGGTTAAAAATTTGTTAATATAAGTGTACAAGATTTTTTTGTTGACTTTATAATTAATCCTTAGATTCTTAAAAATTTCTCTACAGTAAATCTTTGCTTTGTATAACTTTTTTCCTAGCAAATAAAAATTGTTCAATTAGATTTTAAAAGGGTTTTTCAAATTGAATTTTTTAAAAGAAAAGTTTTAAAATTTAATTTGTTATTTAATAACAATCGTTTTATTTTGATTTGGATTGTGTATTAGACTTTGTTTGGATACAATTTTCTCAGTCAGGGGTTTATATTGTGCATCAGTTCGAATTGTAACTACAAAAGCTGATGTACTCGTAAAAGTAGAGATCATTTAAAGCATATACTCTGTTTTCTCATCTTCTGATGGTTTTTTCTCGTGACTGGACTTTTAAAAACTCTAAAGGTACAACTACGGATTTGTCTTTTTTTAAATGTATTTTTTCCAACTCCCTAATGAAAGAAGAATATATTAGCTTATTCCACCCCCGGTAGGCTAGTTGGTAGCATGCTAGCTTATTAGTGTGGGGGTCGCACTGTCGATAGATAACAATACAACTCAAATAAATTTTAAGGAACTGGTATCATTTGGCTCTCCTAGACTGCACTAGAGGGCGCTAAAGTTAGTGAAGTTTAAGCAAAAATGAATGAATTGAAAACTGCATTTTATTGCTTCAGGAAAATAGTTCCGAAAAATTCATTTATTTAAGAAAGTGCTGAAATTTTGATTTTTGTGTTATTCAATACGTTCAAAATACGGAAAATATAAAATTTGGGTTGGTTTTCTTATCTAGAGTAATTTTTAATACCTCACAAAAAATAATTTTTTCTAAAAAATTTCAAAATTTATAAAAGTTTAATGGAATTTAAAAAAAAATCCGAAAAAATCCAACATATTTTTATTTTGTTTTTAGTCAGTTTATAGTGTTTTTAAAAGATCCAAAAAAAATTTAGAGCCTATTTTTGCCACAACTCAAAAAAAAAACAGTTTTAAAAATGAACTAAATTCACATTTTTAATTAAAATTTTATTATCTAGTGTGGCAATGCTAAGGTAAAAAAACGACCTATATGAAATAACATAAAAATGAAATAACATGAAATAAGATTAAAGAAATAGTGAGAAGTTATTAAATAAAAATCAAATGGTTGACAAAACCTAAGCCAGAGGCCGCTAAATATTATAATGTTTTAGGTAGCTCGATAGAACCAACCATTTTTATGTGGAAAATAAGAAATTAGCAGGCACATCTTTCTTAAATTTTTTAACTTTATAAACTTATAAAATTCGGTCAAAAAATTTAAATATTTCTTCATGAAATATAAAGTAAGTGATAATTTTGAATTTTAAAACAATTTTCGTCTATTTATTTTTCTACAAAACATGTCAGTCATGTTGATATTCGATCCACGATCAACAGTTTCGTAGATACATCAAACATCAACACCTTAACGATCTCAATCACTAGCAGGTGGATCATATTGTCTGTTATTTTAAGTTTCAGCTGTAGCTTGAATGGTTGTTTAATGGTTGTTGGAAGTGTAGTTTTTTATCGTTTTAAGTTTTTATTTTAGAAACTTTCCAAGTTGCGAATATACAAAAGAAATTTTGAAATTCAAGTTCGATTTTTATAAAAGTCAGATTTCAATAAAAACTTATTTTCTTAAATATAGTATTTAGTTATTTGTTATTACGTTAAAAATATTTTATTTTTTTGTAAGTACATTTTTTTTTATTTTTCAAAAATATTTTTAGGTATTATAAAGACTTAAAAAAATGATATACACTCACAATATATTTTCCGTTACCGACTATAGTTTATTTAAAAAGTAATACGTAAAGTTTGTTTTTAAATGAAGAATCAATTGAAATTCATAGAAATATATTTTTTAACTATTTGAATCAGTCATTCAAGAAACAAACTATAAAAATTTACAGACATTCAGTAGGAGTCGATATTTTCAGTTGAATGTAAGATTTTATGTTTTCTGCTTCAAATAATAGAAATTCATATAATTCCTTTTTGTTTTTTTACCAAAATAATTTGTATATATACAAAATTATTTCAATAAAAATTACAAGAAATTATTCAAATATATATACACAAAAAGCCAATAAAAATATATACACCTGTATATGTTGTGTTCTGTTTTGTAATTACACACAAATAAAAAAAAATTAAATTTGAAAAACAAACCACAAAAGTAGTTTTTTCTAACTTTTTGTTAATAAAAATTTGATGGTTATTTTAAACGACTTTCTATTGTTTTTACTTTTGTCGATTATTAAACAATGATTGAAAATAAACAACAAAATGGGTTAAATATATAATGAAAAATCAGTAGTCCTCTTTTTGATTGTATTTTCGATTAATTTAATATGTATTTTAATTTGTTTTTAACGAAATAATATTGTGAGTGTACAAAATGACTTTTTAGTTACAAAACCGAGTCATCGAATTTTAGTATACATGTTTTTTATGTTTATTTAAATTAATTTGATAAGTTTGAATGTAATCGGTTAACTTTTACAGATTTTATGTAATTTTTTTAAAAAAGGATATATGACAGGTAAGCGAGTCCTTCCTTCGATTGAAAAGAAAATTGGCAGACACGTTAATAACTTTGTTCTAATAACAATTATCAATTTTCGTTAGGTTCTGACCAAATTTGAAGATTTTATTACATTTTTAAACTTCAGGATATATGGGAGGTAAGCGTGTCCTTATACCAATTTCCCAAAATTTCGTTTATCTTCTAATTAACTCAAACTAAAATCGCGTACCAAATTTCAGTAAGCTACGATAACTCCTTCTATTTTTGTCCACTCGTTTTATGGGAACAAAGCACTGTGGGTCGTGGGCTCAATTCCCACCAAAGGCTTTGGCCTGTTTTCGCTACAACGAGCCGATAGCCTTTGTTGCTAGTGCTCTGTTAGGGTATTAGGATATAATTTGTAATTATATCATAATATAAATAAAATAAAAAAATAAAAAATTTTTGCTTATTCAAAACGGAATTTACTTTCGAAACTCTCATCGAAGACCAGTCATTAAACATTTTGCGTCTTTATCCATATACAACTAATACTACTACTAATATTTATAGTAATGTATAGTAATGTATAGTAATTTATATTAGTTAATTTTCTATACAAATAATACTTACATTGTCAACACCCATAATATATAAAACAGACACTCACAAAGTTGAACATACGACATTAAGTTGGAAGGAGTGTTTTCAAGTTTATTTTACTAATTTGCTTTATTATTAAATTCAATTTTTTATGGTATTTGAAAAAATCTCTTTTTTATTTTGTAAAAAAAAAACAATAACAAAAATCTTACAATAGCAAAAAATATACAACAAAAAATAATAATAACAGTAAGAGTAATAAAAGAAATTTAAAGAATTCAGTTTTTTTGTTTGCTTTCCATGTGCTTCAATAACACCTTTCAATGTTCTGGACATTAATTGTTTTGGATTTCTGGTTACTTTGAAAGAGAGTTTTGAGAGTCTTTGCTCGTACTTCTTTATTTTTTTATTTGCCGTCACATATGATCCCACCAATACTTAATAGGGTTGTGGGGATAATGATCCAGCTGTTCAGGAATACGGTACTCCTTTACTATTTTTTCGTTTTTTTTTTTGTGGATCATTGTCTTGATGAAAAACTCAAGTTTGATCCAACGAAAATTTTTTGACACTGGCTGTCAAATTATATTATAAAATCGTGAATTAATCTGATTTATTTAAAGCGCTCTCTATGAAAACTAATTTACCTACACCACTGGCCGCTATATGACCCCATACCATCGCGGAACCTCCACCATGCTCTTCTATTAAAATTTTCTGCTAGTGTTTGGCTCAGGGGCACATTTATCTGATGGAAGTGGGAGCTACAAAAAGCTTCTAAAATGCCCTGTAAATTTTTCTGTGTATATACACGAATAATATCTAATAGTAAATTAGGATAATTGCTTTAATTTTTAATAATTTATTAATATTTTTGGTTTTTTGCATTTCTGCAGAAAGTAATTTTATTATAGTTGTATGATACTTTTTTTACTACTCTAAGATTTTTTATGTAAAAAGAATCAAATTTTTAATGAACCTATTTTAAATTACTTAGTTCAGACATAAAATTATTGACTTTTCGTTATAAATTAATTTTTTTTGTTGAAATTGTAGTCAGTTCTTTTAGCGAAAGTCCCCCGTTTTGCACACAGAGAAAAAACATGGTTGCAACATGATCACTGCTACTATATATCATGCTTGCTGCACTCAGGTATTTATGTCATAATCAAGTTATTGGTTTGTAAATAGGTTCTAATCATCAATATGGTCGCTACCATCATTATTAAAGTAAATATTTTATTATTTTATGATTGCCACTTTCTAGTTTATAAGATAATTGGCTGTAACCATACTGTAGTCACAAAAGTTCTGACTCTGAATAAAACATGATAATTATGGAACTATAAAATGCTGACTACAATCAGTGAATAATTAAAAATCAAATAAAACCTGACTTTGACATTTACCCCAGCAAAACTTTGGTATTGGGTGCGATATTATCATGCATTACCTTGTAATGATAGCTCGTTACCTTTTTCATTATTTGCAAGCATAAAGTAATAAGTTACTCATTATTGATTACGTAATATTTGATTTATAAATGTAAAGTAATAATTGAAATATTTTTGAAAATCTATTTTTAGATACATTACTTTGTGTTTTTTTTTTGTAAGCAAAAGGGTAATGTATGTTTGTTTTGACAACACTAGCGAAAAAACGAAGCGCAACAATTTATTTAAGTTTAAAGCAATCAAATACTTTAAGCGTCGATAGCTCAGTGGGTAGAGTTCTTGGCTGGCAACAAGAGTTCCCTGGTTCGATTCCCACCATGACCACATTATTTTTAATAACGTTTGAAATATTTGTAATAGTTTTTTTAATAAAAATTTCTCTTTTTTAAAAATCTATTTTTAGACACATTACTTTTTCCATTCTCGTAACCATATAAGTAACTCCTTACATTATAACCTCTCAAGTAATGGGTATATACATTACTTGCAGGCTCATCGCCTGTAAAGTTCATCAGTGAATAAGGTGTAGAGTAATCCATGAGCCCCTATGGCTACACATTACTTTACACATTATTTGGTAATGTGTGGTTTTGCTGGGACAGTCATAATACTGTCTTGTTTTCATACAAAAAAAATGCATCAGTTAGTCACCCTTGTAAAAATTATTATTTTCAACTGGGGGATTTTACAACATTATAATTGACACTAATCAATTTATTGTCGAAAAAATTCATTGTCAAAAAGATTCTATATAAAGATTCTTTATTTTCTAAATCTTTTCAAGACAGACCATAATAATTTTTTTAAATATATTTATTCATCCAGTTCTTGTTAAATTACGACTTTATTAATAAAATAATTTTTTTTATAAGAAAAAGTCTGTAGAACCAAACAGTTGTTTTGTACGAAAATGTTTCTTATAAAAAATACTAGATTTTTAGAAATTTTTCTGATGGAAACATTTTTAGATTTTATGGGCTTTTCCTTAAACTTAAATTTTCAGATTTTGCAAACTGAAAAATTTATATATTCTTAAAAAATTTAGATTCCAAAAATTTCTTAGATTTTGGGGACATTTCGTCATGAAAAATACTTGGATTCTATGAACTATTTTTAGTAGAAAAATTCTTTGATTCTAAGAACCATTTCTAGTAGAAAAATTCTTAGATTCTAATCACTTTTTATAATAGAAAAATTCTTTGGCTCTAAGGACAAAAAAATCTTAAAGATGTATCAGAATATTTTTAATTTTTTTATTAAAAAAAGTACTTAGAATTTTTTTTCAATTACTTTTCTTTAAAAAGTCCATAGAATGAAAGAAGTTTTTTTTTTTAAAAGTCCTTAATAGCAAATATTTTTTTTTAGGAAAAATATTTCTTAATGAAATATTCTTAACTCTCTGCGATTGACGTGGTAGGTAGTCTAACAGACACCAATAAACGCTACTGTCATCATTTTGATGACAATTTGAACTAAAAAAAATATAATTATACAACCTACACGCTTAAACTATAAAAAATAATCATTTAAATAGGTTTACAAAACGAAACTTGGAAAATATAAGCCGTTGAAATGGTTTCTCGTGTTCTACCACGTCAGTGGAATTTTGAAAATGTGTTACGTCAGTCGCGGAGGGATAAATTTAAAAAAAAACTGAATCATAATTTCGAATTAAAATTTAACTTTAGGAACGATATTATGGTAAAATTTTGGTTATTTTATTATTTCAATGGTATAACCATATTATTGTACACTTATGGTTGGCACAATCATAATCCTCTTCGGATATGATTGCGCCAACCATGTTAATTCTCTGCATGTGGGTTGCTTTGAAAATCATGAAAAAAATTGTATAAAATGTATAAGTGATTAGACAAAAAGAAAATCTCAAAGAAATTAAAGTCAATTTAAAAATTATCTTTGGTTAAGAAATGACAGAGGTTTGAACAAAAGATTCGAATAATTCCGCTCTACAGGTTGGTTGAAAAGTTCCTGCGCACGAAATGAAAGAATACTGTTTTTGATACGAAATATATTTTTTTATTCAATATAATCTCCTAGAAGCTCAATACACTTGTTCCAATGATATTCCAAAAATTTTATCCCATCCTTATAATGGTTTTCCGGAAGCTCTGCAAAATAACCGTCTACGGCTGCTATGGCCTCTTCATTCGACGAAAAATGCTTTCCACGAAGGAATTGTTTGAGATTTCTGAAGAGATAGTAGTCACTGGGAGCCAAATCTGGTGAATACGGTGGATGTTCAAGCAATTCGTACTTTAATTCTTTGAATTTAGCCATCGTCAAAACACTTTTGTGAGCAGGTGCATTGTCTTGATGAAAAATAATTTTTTTCTTCTTTAAACCAGGTCTTTTTTCACGAATTTTTTCATCCAGCTGATCCAAAAGACTGCAATAATATTCAGAGTTGATTGTTTTACCTTTCTCAAGATAATCAATCAACAAAATTCCTTTTGCATCCCAGAAAACCGATGCCATAACCTTCTTTGCTGATCGTAGTGACTTCACCTGCTTTGGAGCTGAACAACCAGCTTCAGTCCACTGTAAACGTTCTTGTTTTAATTTAGGATCATGGTGGTAGATCCAAGTCTCATCCATAGTTATAAAACGACGCAAGAAGTCGATTTTATTCGGCTTAAAACTTTCGGCACTAACTTTCCAAACAGTTTTTTCATACGTAATTCTTCATGTAAAATATGGAGTACTCGTTCGTCTGAGATGCCTTTGGCATTAGCAATTTCACGGTTAGTCAAACTTGGATCTTCACTAACCATATTATGTACCTGCTCAATGATTTCTGCCCAAAATTCAACGGTGCGTTTTCTAACAATTGTTCATAAATTTCCTTTGCTTTTAAACCCTTCAAAACAAAGAATCTAATGATTGCACGATTATCAATTTTTTCCATATTAAAAAAATCAATGACACGTCAACTTCAAATGGCTTGTAAACAAAGAAAGAATTGACAGAATGACTTGCAACTTTGCATGTGTTCTCAGGACAGTTATACCAACTTGAGAAAAAAAAGTTTGGAGCTAGCAGTGCCATCTCTTGGTGAGTGCAGGAACTTTTCAACCAACCTGTATTCCATGCAGTAATTCAAGTCTTTGTCATGCTATTTCTGGAGCACTCTTTCAGTGCTAAATTCTAAATTCGATGACTATAAACATTAATGATGGCTTTTACAATTTAAAAGATGACAATATAATTTTATGAGTTACTGTATTATTACATACCGTTAACCATTACATAGTAAATATTTAATATCCCGAAAGTGTAAGTACGAGGCGTTTGTGTTCTTTTGTGTTTACTGAATTCAATTTATAGCTACTTGCTATTTATTAATTTATTATATTAACACCTAATGAAAAACATGAATACATTTGAACAAAGTAAAAACATAAAGTATTGATTTGTTTTTTGAGTTATTGATTAGTAGGCGTTACTAGACTATAAGAAACAGGTGTATTATTAAATTAGATAAATTAAAGACAATATAAAATTACTATTGTAATTTTTTGTAATAAAATTTATAATTAAATTGCATATGTAATGGGAGTATAATCAATAAGTTCGAGTTAGTTTTGTTTTTATTAAGTATAAAGTAACAAAAAATTTTAATTCCTCTTTTAATAGGTGGGAACATATTTAAAGAAAAATATTTAATATGTCGCTGGAGATATTTTTAAACTACCTTGGTTATAGTAAAAATATCACATGTCCATAGAATAATAATATTTATTTATTTATTTGAGGATACGAAAATTTGGATTCCAACATGTTCTTTTTCCTTAATAAAATTAACAATATTCATATTAATTTTTGTTGTTGTTAATGGTTTTTGAGCTCATGTCTTTTTTTATGGAGAATTTTTTAATGACTTGTTTGCCTACTTTTTAAGTCGATTCATTATAATTTATGTTTTACGCTGTAACTTATCATGCTTGCACATAATAATATGCTTTTTCATTTTAAACCCTCAGATTTTATAAAATCTTCAACTGTATAAGTGCATATTAAAGCAATAAGATTATATGCAATAAATGTGTAATTAGTCAATTAAGAAGATTTAAATGTGTTCATGCCAACACATTCATATATATGGGGCTTTCCATACCATCTAACCAGCAACAGAAACAGATGTGTCTGATTACTGTCCACCTTACAGTATTTGTATTGTCCAAGAAAATCTAAAACAATGTTTAAATTTTCCCAAAAAGTGGTCAAAGTGGCCAAAGAATTATTTGCAAGAATTTATATCACAAATAAAAATTAATTAAAAGGGCTAATATATGTAAATTGTCCATAATGAGTGAAAGGAACTTTTAAGGCTCTAATAGTAGCACAAAGAGTACTGAAGTACCAACTTTCTGCCCTCCACAAGGGTTTTGTTACAAATAATATAAGAACAAGTCCGTGACTTTTTGAATGTATAAAAAAATAGTTTTATTTTTCAATATAGTCTCCTTGGAGCTCTATAAACCTTGGGAAAAAACGCGAAATTTGGTAAATTTTAATAAGAAAATAAAAATTTATAAAAAAGAAAAGCTAGGATTCGAACCATTGAAAACCACATATATTTACCCGAGTAAAAAAAATGGTCTGGCGCAAATTCAATCTTATTCAATTTGTTATTATTTATTATCTATACGCAAAGAAAAAACATGGTTGGGGCAATCATATTCGAAGAGCATCATATATTTTTGGGTTTATGGTTGTGCCAACCATAGTTGTACTATAAAATAACCATATTTTTTCATATTATGATCCCTACAGTTATATTATGATTCAAAAATTACCATATTATGGTCAATATAAACAAGTTATATTGAATTTATCATAATATAACCGCACGTAATTATAGTATGCTCAAAATTTTATTATATTATGGCCTCTGTCAGATTTTGGGATCACATATATAATATTTAGGTCATCCCAAAATCTGACTAGAAATTTGATGGGCAATCTTGAATTTGTCTGGTTTTTGGTATTTGTGTTAAGTTTTGGGCTCTGACATATACAGTACAATTTTATGGCCAACATTTTTGTAAAATATTTCATCCACGCCCTTCCCTTTTTTCTGGGTGTTTTTTACAATTTGTTAGAATAAAGCCAAAAAATGTCGTTATTGGGGGGAGTTAGAAGGTTAATATGTTTTACAAAAATATTTAGCATACCATTATCTTTAAAGTTGCTGAACATACCCTACACCTCAGATGTAAAGAAAGCATAGTTTTATATACCGATATGCTGCAAGAACAGGCCAGAGCTGGGAAACTTTGACCGCTTCCAAAATGAAATTCCGATGTAAAATATCAACACGCCGAAACGCGTATATTTTTTATTGGTCTCCTTAACAAGAATCAATCATCGGAACCCCGTATTTTTTTTTGTGTTGAACTGTGTAATTTTTGAAAAATTAATTTAATATATATGTCATTATATATGGTAATGCATAGTCACATATGAAAATACATATGTATGATAATATATTATTAGATGAGGCCACATATGATTATATCTAAACTTTTTTACTCGGGAATATATTATATCAGGGGTGCCCAAAAGTTCCTTATGGAAGAGTAAACACCAATACATTTAAAGAATATCTAATTTTTATTAAATTTTTTTTATTGTAAAAACCAATACATTAAATACGTTAAACAAAAACAAAATCTACATTGATGATCGCTGTCGTCAATGTTTATTAGCAAAGCACACGAAAGTGTTGTTGCTTTGCACTTGCGTGTATACCAGTGATCGGCAAAGAGTCGCCCATGGGCGACTCACTTATACTAACATACTTACACAGATAGCATGAAAATGAAAATAATAAATCAGTTTCAGTTAAGCTTTCGTTCAGTAAGGTGGTGTCGACGGATAGTACGTACATTACACTGAACGAAATGTATGATTACCTGTTTGTCGAAAATTTTGTCGGCAAACTTGAATGTTTAATATGCCAGCGTACGCTGCCACGCGTAAGTAAGTATTATTTAGAGAGGCTTTATCTTTTATGTCATAGGGAATATGAAAATATTTCTAATGCCGCAAGAAACAAACTAATTTTGACCCTAAAAAAACCATTTTATGAACAAATGGATGTTGATTTTGAAGAATATAATATATAAAAAAAGGCGTATATTAAAATCTTTTATATTTCTTTATTTTTAAATTTTTTTATTTATTAATTTATTTATTGATTTTTTTTTCTTTCTTTCTTTAATTATTTGTTTATTGATTTATTTATATATATATAAATTTAAAATTCATATTTAAATAGGGAAGGGTTTGACTTTTCCAGGTTGTAACTGAGAAACTACTTGAAGATTTTAATTATAAATTTTCGTTTTTTTTGTTGTTTTTTCATTTGCTTTTTTTATTTTTTTTGTTATGCCTTTTTTTTTGTTCTCATCCTTTGTTTTTTATGTTTGTTTATATGCACATAGCTTTAGGAAAATAACAAACACATTTCTTTCAGTGCATTAAGAGAGGGAAAGCGTAACTCACCCATACAATGGCAACAATATGGTTGTATTAGTTTGCCGATCACTGGTGTATACAGTGAAGAACGACAAAAAAACTAATAAGGCAAAGTTGTTTGTGTATTTCGTATTGCTATTGCTGAGTGCTCTATGTGTATTAAAACACACAGCCTATAGCTAAGAGCATTTACAAAAACAAATGAGCATCAAGGGCATATAGCTTGGACACTAGACCGTTCCACCTTATAGGCAAAAAAGTTCACCGTACACCCTCAAATATAAAGTATTTTAACAAGAAAATGGATTTCTCTGCAATTTATAATGCATATGGAAAACTAAATTATCTATGGATGCGCGTAGGAGTTTTTTATCGGTCAAATACTTTTTGACTTAGAGCTGTTTCTTTAAGAGTAAAAAAGTAGATATTTTGACTTTAACACTTCGCTGTTTTGTCAAAAATTAATATACCCAAAAACTCTCTAGATAATTTAGTTGCTCATCGGTGACCGCCATAAAAGATTCATGTACAGCTTATCCGTGCCATTCTCAAACACCGAGCGTTTTGTTCATGTAGTACATGAATCTTCTGGGGCACATTTTTTCTAAACTTGACAGCCGCCAAAAATACAGCCAACTTGAATCACGTCAAAATATGATTGATTAAAATTTGTGTTATTTTATAAGTGATAAACGGCACTCAGCATAATTAAACCAATTTTAGGTGGATCGCTCTGAAACATACACTTTATATAGAAAACTAAATTGTCTAGAGAAAAGCGTATGAGTTTTAAAGAAACAGCTCTAAGTCAAAAAGTATTTGACCTATCAAAAACTCCTTCGCGCATCCATAGATAATTTAGTTTTCCATATGCATTATAAATTTTAGAGAAATCCACCAAAAATTGATTAAGTAATGCTGCGTGCTAGAGTATTCAAAAACCGAAAACCGGTCAACCGGTTTCTTTATTTTTAAAAACCGATCGGTTTCGAATATTTTGTAAATTCGAAGAAAACCGAAAACCGGTCTTTTTTGTTCGGTTGACCGGTTTTTTTAATTACATCACCAACTGGGTTACTTGGTCTCTTTTATTTTTTCCGAACACTTATAACACAGTACAACAGCCAATCTGGGGGGTGAGAAATTCCAAGTCAGGGTGATGGTACTAGGTGAGTATAGTAAAACCCTCAAAGGGTTTGGCGTTCGTATGTGTCAATTTTTTTTAAGACCTTTTAAATTTTTTCTTTATCTTGATGTTTTTTCGCTTAGTTGTAACATTTTGGCAAAAACGTAGTTTAACATAACTCGAGAACCACTTGTCCGCTTTTGATGAAACAAGTTTAGAAAAATTAAGAATTGCAATTTCTCTAATCTGTTTCTATACCGTTTTCCTATATGTGCAACACTTTCGAAGTTAAAAATGAATGTATGAAGGGAAAAAAGTATTTTTTACCTAAAAATTTAAATTTTTTTTTTTTTAAATTCATAAAAAATCCAAAATGAAAAAAAGTGCCAAAACTAATTACTTTCGCGTAAAGTCACATAACTCATGAGCAAAAAAAGGCATAGAGCACGCGTTTCTCATTTATTCACAATTAGGTAAATGTATGAATTTCAAAAATTTGCTCCAGATATGCACAACATTATTTGGAGAAAACATTGACACTCACAAGCCGAACTCTCTCATATTTTTCTACTGTACTAAAAGAGAAATATTGATGTGGCAACACTGGTTCTGTAATGTTCACATAAAACATGCATTGTCATTATACTTCTTCTCTTTCTCACACTGGTTCTGTGATTTTTGTCATTCAACAAGTGCTGACGAACGCGAACAGTAAAAGTGATTTTTCTCCAGTTTTTTAAAAGTGAACAAAACTGAACAGAATATGGAACTGTGCAAGCCAGATATAAATAGCTTTTGCTACTGCTGTGGTCAATATGTCTCAACACATAAAAAAAGGGGAAATTTCAGTACTGATTTTGTTCAAACATACGAGATGTACTTCAACCAAAATTTTATAGTGAACGAAAATTGGGTACCAAATATAGTGTGTAAAAGCTGGTACAACCGTCTAATGGATTGGAAAAATAGAAGACGTGAAAGTATGCCATTCAGTATCCCAATGACTTGGACTAATCCTGGCGAAGGTCACAATCCATTGAATTGCTATGCATGTGCGAATAAAGGAGCCGCAAAAAGGATAAGAAAATTGTATAATTACGTTGGTGTTGCAAGTGCCGCAACACCATTGCCTCATTCGGACCACATTCCTGTGCCAAAAGCTTCTAGCCCAGATATTTTCTCTTCTACGACTGCTCCGACATATCATGCACGTGATGATCCCCCATATGAGCCATCAGTATCCAATGAGCCAATTTTAATAAATCAAAATAAGCTTGATTCAATTGTTGCCAAGTTGGAATTAAGACAGCATAAATCGGAAGAGCTGGCTTCCATTTTGAAATCAAACAATTTGTTGGCACCCGGTGTGAAAGTCACAGCTTACCGAAGTCGTCAGGCAACAGGATGGAAACTCAGAGAGCACAGTAGGTTACAAACGGCCAATATTATTCGTGAGCCTCTAGTGCCGAAGGAGAAGATATTGCTACCTCCACTGCATATTAAACTTAGAATTGTTAAGAATTTTATCAAAACTGTCGCCAAAAGAGATGAAGTTTTCTTGTGTTTGAAACTAATTTACCCGAGACTCAGCGAAAGTAAAATTAAAGAAGGTAAGTTATAATATCACATTCATTTCCCATGATTTTCCATCTTAACAAATTAATTTTTTCCAATCAGGCGTAGTAAATGGTCCAGATATACGAAAGCTGATTAAAAGTGACGCATTCAACAATATTTTGATTGACGCTGAATTGAATGCATGGCAGGCAATCAAAGAAGTAATAGAAGGCTTGTTGGGAAAGCATCGTTCTAACAACTACGATGTTTCTGTCGCAAGGATGTTAAGAGCATTCTCGGAAATTGGTGTCCACATGTTCTTGAAAATCCATTATTTACATCATCATCTGGACTACTTCAGCAAACAATTGGCTACTGAATCTGATGAACAAGGTGAACGCTATCATCAAGTTGCTATGCCATTTGAAATGAGGTAATATTTTTTATTTTTTCAAACTCATTTTAATAAAACAAAAACTTACAGATATAGAGGCAAGAAGTCGCCGAGTGCAATAATTGCGGAAATTTGCTGGTGGAGTAAGCTTGTGTGGCAAGACAAGGATGATCTTGATGATAAAGAATTTTCAGGAGATGCAGAAGGGCCAACAGTGGAGTCACACATTGACATTATGTGTGGTTCAGAAACTGATGATAGCAATGAATGCGATGCCACTAGTCCCGAACAACCACCATCCAAAAAGTCTAGGCAATATTTATTAAAATAAATAAAAATAAATAAATAAAATAAAAGTAAAAAATTATAAAAATGTTTACTTAATTTTTTTAGTAGTTTATGGCCAGAAGTCTGGAACAAATATCAATATTCTTGTCAAAATGGGATACCTTCACTTAATTGTAAATAAAAGCAGAACGCGTTAATCGATTTCTATGATCTATGTCGCATTTTGTTTATAGGTTATGTGACTTTACATGAAATTAATAACACTTGATCCTTTTTTTACACTCACACTCCAAGTTATGAATTTAAAAAAAAAAAATTTTAATTTTTAGGCTAAAAAATATTTTTTTTTCTCCACAAATTTATTTTTACCGGCAAAACGGTTGATTATAAAGAAAAACGTTATATGAACGGATTAAAGAAATTGTAATTCTAAATTTTTTTGAGTTTGTTTTAGCAAAATCGGATAATTGGTTATCGAGTTATGTTAAACTACGTTTTTGCCAAAATGTTACAACTAAGCGAAAAAACATCAAGATAAGGAAAAAATTTAAAAGGTCATAAAAAAAACTGACACATACGAACGCCAAACCCTTTGAAGTATTAAGAACTCAAAAATAAATATTTTAAAAACTGCAAACTGTTTGATCAATTATAAAGATCAAATAAAATGCCTCCTATATATGCAGGTATAGTCTGTGGTCATATTTTATCCCTACTACAACATCAAACAGAATTAAGTTGACCTAAATATAATATTAAAACTAACTAAAGTTCATATGTAAGGATAAATGTATATTCTATATAGAGGAATTTAAATTTACAACAAAAAAAATAAAACTACTGCAAACTGTACAATAGGGTGTCCCAATAAATAGTAATTTTTAACGAATTAGGCTCATGAATTTGTTTGCAAGTAATTTACAGACTATAGGCAGAAACATAATAAGCTAAAAACTAATTTTACATTACTTTCGAAATATAGTTCGTGTCTAATAGTATGCAATATCATATAACTAAAATTCAATTAAAATTGAACAGTTTTTAAAATTAAAAATTTGTGTTTCTAAAATTTCGTTTCGTACCAAAACAAAGCTTGTCACTTAAGCCAATTGTAATTTTATTTATACTAAAAATCTAATATTTTTCATCCATTTAGAGGCTTTACTTTATTTTCAAATTTTCAGAATATGGGAAAAAAAAACTTAGAAAGAAATTAAAAAAAAACAGATTATAAAATAAAAAAGAACCAACTTTTGGCACCATTTTTTTACTTCGAACATGGTGAATAAGCAAAGGTAAACTTTTGAAGGAGTTATCCAAATCGTCGTGTAAGCATTGGGTGAATTTTGTTGAAGTCTGTATATATACCCTCCACATATTAATATAAGAGGGTATATATTAGTTTCTTATGTCATTGGTAACACATCGAAATATAGGTAAAACAGCCCAAAAGTATAGCGCCCCGGTAGGCTAGTTGGTAGCGTGCTAGCTTATCAGTGCGGGGGTCGTGGGTTGGATTCCCACCAGAGGCTCTAGTCTGTTTTCGCTACAACGAGCCAAAAGCCTTTGGTGCTAGTGCTCGGTTAGGGTATTAAGATATTTAAATGTGTCTTTGAAGCGTCGTATTTTTTTAAGTTATTCTATGCCGATCTAGCTACAATTGCCGGTCCGTTGAAATGGGTTTCTTGTGTTCAGCCAGATTGTTTGTTGTTCTTCCAAGTAATTTGCTACTGCAAATGAATAAAATCGGTTCAGCGGTAAAAAAAAAAAAGTTATGAATAAAAATATGAGGGTACAGGGTGGGGCAAAAACCATCATTTGATTTTCTTTCGCTATAAATTTTGTTTGAAATAAAAACTCATTTGGTTTTAACTAATCCAAGGTGCGGGGCTTGTTCGCGTACACCAACGACTTCGAATATCAATCCAATCAAACCAAGGAAAAGGTTTATTAATACTATGGGGACTCTGCACCATCGATTTCAATGGTAAACAAGTGGGTTACTGACTTTCGTTGTGGTCGCAGAAGTACAAATGACGCTGAACGTTCTGGACATCCAATTGAGGTCAATACACCTGAAAATGTCGAAAAAATCAACGATATGGTTTTGGCCGATCGAAGAGTAAAAGTGCATGAGATTGTTGATGCCATAGACATTTCATATAGCAGTGTGGTTTGGATTTTAAATGATCAGTTGGATTTTAGGAAGCTGTCTGCAAGATGGGTGCCGCGTTTGATCTCAATTGACCATAAATGTAATCGTGTGAGAACTTCAAAGGATTGTTTGAAGTTGTTTAACCGCAATTAGAATGAGTTTTTGCGGCGTTTTGTAACTGGAAACATAGATCCATTACAACACTTCGGAGACCAAGCAGCAGTCTAAACAATGGGCTTTTCCGGTTAAACCGACTCCGAAGAAGGCCAAGGGCAATATGGTGATGGCAACAGTTTTTTGGGATGCACGCGGTATAATCCACATCGATTACCTTCAGAAGGGAAAAACAATAAATGTTATGGCAACTAATTGTACCGATTTACCGAGGCTTTAAAAAAAAACACGCCCCATTGGAAGGGATACAAAAATTGGAGAAACGTTGCACTAAGTGTATTAAGCTAAAAGGAAATTATGTTGCAAAAAAATTCTTTTTTTGCAAAAAAAACTGTCTGCCCTCGTTAGTAAATTTTTTTATTAACTTCTGGAGAATAAAACATTTTATTATATATTTTATCAGACAGCTAGATATAGTGTTTCCAATTCGGTTAATGTCGAAACAAATATTTTAAAACTTAAATAATTATTCGACCTGAATAATAGATTAAAAAAGGTCGATTAACCGGTTTATTTTTTAATATGATTTTTTCTGTTATTTTTCTTAAAACTTCCTAACTTTCTTAACATTGGCAAGAAAATCTTAGAAAAAAACATCAACTAAAATACAGTTAAATTATTTTCACATCGACATCGAAAGCAAATGTTATATAGGCTTTAGGAAATATGATAAAAAAAAAGTATTTTTGTTACAATTCCTTTAAAAAATAAATTTGAAATACGAGTAATATAAAATTATATTTTCATGTCTTAAAAATTTAAATAGAGCTTTCAACCTTCTTATACATGTATTTCAAACAGAAAAAAGATCTCATCAAAACTCGAAGCTTTAGAAAAGCTAGAGCCTTTAAGCAGAGCTTTTACAAAAAACCCATTCAAAAATATATATTTTTCTCTTTAGCAATGAAACAGGTGACTGGGTGTATTTCTAACAAGCACTATGACGTTACTTATATTTAAAAATAATAATATAAAATTGCTTTAAATTCGAAAATTATATGAAAAAATTTATAAAAACTAAAAAATAACATGGAAGTTTTTTATCAACAAATTTCGATGAAGTTGGAACTTCAGTAACATTAAGTTGTTTAGTCCAAAATATATAAGAATTCGTTTGTATGAATTCTTAATTGCACAAACAAACAAAAATCGGTGAGGATTTGCCAGGAATATGCTTGATTTTTATATCTTTTTCTAATATATAACCACTTTAACGCTAAAGTTTAAACCATGTATTGAAAGAGTCAGGGAACAGTCGTCAGATTCCTCTGGAAAAAACCCAAGATTATAAATTATGTTTTCTTAAAAAAATCTCAGGATGGTTTGAATTGTCCTAAACAAATACTTTAGAAAACAATGCAATAGACTTAACTTGATATTTCAGCAAAAAGCGGCTCTTTGTGTTCATATTGATGAAATAAATACATTTATTTTGCATTAAAATATTAATCGATTAATAGCCAATTTTTCCAATTAATCGACCCGAATAACCCAATAATTGGAAACATTACCTAGATATGAATAATTTTTTATATTCACCTCGAATTTTTTTCATCTCAAAAATTTTTTTTACCACAAAAATTTTTTTCGCCTTCAAAAATAAGGTTAATCCGAATTAATTACTTGTACAGAGTGGCGCAAAACTAACCTTCCTATGTTTTTTGGCTGTAATTTAAAAAAAAATGAAAAACTTTGATTCTTCTTGTGGATTATTTTTATTTGGTCTTTTAATTTTTTTTACATCAAGTCGAGAATATGATGTCATGTAAATGGCCGCCGCCACAGTTGATTGTCATTTTAGCCCTTTCTATGGCATTTTCCATCACTTTGGCCAAAACTTCCGGCGATAGGTCCTCACATTCTTGACGGATATTGTCTTTAAGAGCTGCAAGAGTCTGAGGCTTGTTGACATAAACCCGCGACTTCAAAAAGCCCCACAAAAAGAAGTCTGGAGGGGTTAATCAGGCGATCTTGCTGGCCAGTGCAAATCGCCAAAACGGGAGATTAGGCGCCCGGGAAATGCATCCTTCAGCATATCGGTTGTGGCATGTGCAGTGTGTGGCGTTGCACCGTCCTGTTGGAACCACATGTTTTCCAATCCCAATTCATCAAGTTGCGGCAAAAAGAACTCGTTGATCATTGCTCTGTAGCGCTCACCATTCACAGTAACCGTTTGGCCTGTAACATATAACGAAAGAATTTTAAAATGGTCTGATGTTTTTATGAGCAGACTTGAAGCTTGGGCACGCTAATACTCCGGCCTTATTGCTCGTCGTGTGGGGTGGGTTTCAATTGCTTCGCTGCTTCATGACCACCATGTTACCTTACAAAATAATTTGATTTTGCGTGCCTTTCAAAACTTTTAGCAAGCTCAATTTAATAATAAATAAATAGAGACGTAGAAAACGGAAGGATAAAGTAAAAAGATAGAAGTTGACAAATGGGGTACCAGCAGTAAAGAGTAAGAGGCCTTTAAACAAAAAAAAAATTTGCTTACCGAGATGTAAATGATAAGTCATAAGCCCTCCCGACCTTGATCATAAATACGAAATCCGAAAAAAATGTTATACTCATGATCCCTTCGAAAACACTACAGCAACCTTTACCCTTGTTTAGAAGTCAAACAGACTAAATTTAAATCAGCACGAAATCATATTGATTTATTTATAAATCCAAAATTCATTTAATCGGGAATTCAAAATTACAGTGAAATTTAAAAATATTAAAACTATCTACTAAATTTAATTTATAGATTATCATTTAAATTTAAATGGAAGCTAATGGTAAATAAAAACTAAGTTAATTGCTTAAAAAAATATACTAAAATTAAAATGTTATAAAGGATTCTTTCTTTTGCCAAAGCATTAAAATAATAATAAATAAATTTACTTTGGGGCTTCAAATTGAGCAGGTGTTAAGTATATATTAATGTTCTGAATATGTTCTTATTTTTGTTACGAAGAAAGAAAACTATAAAATTTTATTATTTTTACAGAAATTTGTCTACTCAAAGAACAAAAAAAAAATCGAAATCAATAAATTGTGAAATATATAATAGTATATATGCATTAGAAGTTTTAAATTTTAATGATTGTAATAGGAGAAAAAAATAACTTATATTGACGTTACAACTGGTCACCCTAAAGAACCAAAAAAAAATGTATCGCTATTTTAATTTCTTTCCTTTTTTTTTTTAATTCATAACTTAATTCCAGCAAACTTTCAGATGTAAACAAAAATAAGAACAAGAGTTGAAAAATAAATATAAAAAAATGGCAATAAAAAAACTTACATTAATGAGTACAATCGTTGCTCCACCGTCGAAAGCTTTCGATGCAGATTAACGTTGTTGTAGTTGAGGATTAGAGAAAGGTTTTTAACTTCTCTTTTGTACTTTCTCTTAATTAAATAGAATAATGTTGAGATTTCAGTATCAATCTTTATAAATTAGACAATGTTGATTTAATATTGATAAGGGGGGAGAAAAAAAAAACTAAACCGAAAAAAAAAGAAATTCGAAAAAAAAAGACAAACATATTAATTAATCGACCTTAAAAAATATTATTTAAATGAGAGTTTGTAGCTTTACTTTATATGCGTGTGATTCTCATTTTTACCGGTTTAGCCTTTGTTTCACTAAAAAAAAATAAAATTATGAAATTTACAAAAAAAAAACCAAAGATCAGCGTAACACAAATCAAAAAAAAAAATACTTTAAGCAAAAATAATAAAAAAAATTCTTTTACACTGATCGTACAAACTAATAGAATCTAGAGCACAAAAAAAAATTAACACTAAAGGCAATCAACGTTAATAAATTCCTTTGGTTTGTTACTAAGTAATTTCAACTAGAATTTGGCTAAATAATTTCTAACTTTATTTTGTTGGCCTTAAGAGATTTTTTCCTTTTTTTTGTACTCTAATTTCTAAGAAAAACTTTAAATTTAGCTTAAGTTTCTAAGGATTATTAAAGCAAAATTTCACAGAACAGGATTTTTGACGATTAGTTTTTTTCCCTTTTAAGTATTATAAAGTTCTATATGGAAAATTGTTTCTTCTCCTTTTTTCTTTTAAATAACTTTCGTACCAACTTTTTTCCTTTTCTGTTGATGATTTAGCACAAGTCAGAACTTATTCGACGATTTTAGATAGGAGGATAAGAAAAGTTGTTTTCTTTTTTTCCTTAATTTAATAAATATTTTAAAGCCATCTCGGCGGCTTATGTTTTAAATATGATTTTTTTTTGATCACACAACTGAACTGCACTAAAAAAAATATAAAAATTCACTTGCGCAAGACGTTGAGAATGACGTGTTCTTAAGTCAAAGAGAGGATACCAGATGAAAACGTTCTTCTTCTTCCACGCTAGGCAAACTAGGGTATTTATATGTTGGGTATTTATATTAGACACAAAGTGCCAAATCTACATTAAAGGAGAGTTTTATAAGAATTTATAAAGACATTATTTATTTGATTTTTAATTTACCATTAGAGATGGCACCAAGGGGAAGAATCAACCCAAAATTGACCCAGAAGTCAGAAAAAAGCGAAGTCACTAAAAATGACAAAACGTAACACAATCTAAAAGGTGCAAAATAATAAAATTCTAATTTATCAATTAGAACATACCTTTTTATTATTATCTTTCCACAAAATGTCGATTCTATTCAAAATGGCTAAAACACACCGTGCCAAAAGTATCTCGGAAATTTTGGAGGAATTTGAAGAAAATAAACTTCTCAGCTTTCACAATTATGCAAATTATGTTCAAAGAAAAAGAAAAATTATGGAAATAATTTCCCACAAAAACTTTAACTTCTAAAAGGCTTTAAATTTAAAAAAAAACTTTTATTTTTCTTTAACACAAGATATTATTTAAAATAGATCACCAGCTAAACAAAACCTTCACCAAGGGACGATTGAATATCTAATGACGTAATTGCATCATCTTAGTAAAATAAAAGCTCGGTTTTCTTTTCTGTATACCAAAACATAACAGAATCTTTAACGTTTTCATTCCAAACTCCAGAACAATCTTTGTATATAAATCAAAAGACAAACGTCAAAAATGCAATACATATGTTAGCGGATAAGATGTATCATTCAGATATAGATGGCGTAAAAATGAAAAAAAAAAAAAATTATAACAAATTGAGTTTAAACCTTTTCCTAACGACAAGTAATTCAAATGATAAAAACAAGCGGCATTACAATACCCCCCCACCAAAATCAGATTTGGGGGTAAATTTTTAACACCAAAACTGATCACGCTTGCAAAATAAGACAAGAATTACGACCATTATTGCCTAATATCCTTAGCGTGATAGCTACCTATCAAATTGCCCCTCAGATCCTCTAGTTCGTAATAGCTATTGCCCAGCTTTCGACGCACACGAGCTTTCACAAACGTAGGAGCTAATTTGGCATTGTAACCCTGTTCGAAGTTACTTTGTTTATAGTTTCGGCGAAACACCTCTTGACCCTCATCATAGGCTACCTGTCTGGATCTGAGATTATAGGTTCTTTCGTTCCTTTCAAATTGTTTTTGCATGAGTTCTGCAGCTTTTCTACTCATAATCTGCAAAGAGTCGTTTCTGTCAAATCTCACTTCACGATCATCGAGCATTTGCAATTGACGTAACAAAGGATACGTTGAACCGTTTGTTATCATATGCTGCCCGAATGCTAAGTAATAGGGCGAAGTACCGATTGCCGAGTGCACAGCGGAGCGAAGAGCGCAGCTAATACTACTCAAAAGTTCATCCCAATTCTTTTGATTGGGTTTGACGTACGACTTTATAGCAGCTAAGACCGATCTATTAACCCGCTCAGACGCATTTGCCTGAGGGGCATGAACCGCCGTATAAACGTGATTTACACAGTATCGGTTAAGAAGTTTATTGAATTGGTGGGACCGAAATTGTGATCCGTTATCCGAAACTAATGTCTCAGGGACCCCAAAAGTATGAAAAAGTTCACACTCCGGATATTCTATCACATGATCAGCAGTCATCTTTTTCACTGGTTTCAAAAATGAAAATTTTGAAAAATGGTCTAAAACGGTGAAAATACCTATATGTCCCGATCGCGATCTTGGATAAGGACCAAGAAAATCGACATACAGTTTTTGGAAGAACCTTTGAGTTTCAGAAGTCTTTCCCATAGGAGGTCTTAGAATTTGATTCGGGTGTTTAGCAGATTTGCACGTTTCGCAATTGTTTATGTACGTTTTCACATCGATAGCTAGATTAGGCCAGAAATAGAACCGTCGAATTCTATCCAGTGTTTTATTTATGCCGCCATGAGATGACAAAGGATTATCATGCGCACGTTTAAGAATCTCCGGAACCATTCCCCGTGGAATCCACAGCTTCCATGCCAGATCGTCTTGTACTTTTTCTCCTGTGGCGTGTTCAGTACGCCTGTAGATGTACCCATCTACAATTTTTATATCTGGAAGTCTGTCCAACGTTTTGGCAATTTTGCTCCATAAGTCTCTATATTCGTCTGATTTAAAATGTGTAGAGCTAAGATCTACGAAAACCCCTGTGTCATCGTCAAAATTAGACATACTTTCAATCCCTAACTCGGACAAGTCCTCAGTATTGGCCCTAGATAGAGTATCCGGAACAACGTTCTGACTACCACGTCTATGCTGAATGTTAAATTTGTATCCCTGCAGTTTTAAAGCCCACCGAGCAAGCCGCGTACTGAGATCTGTTTGGGACATGAGCCACTTTAATGACGCATGGTCAGTGATTACCGTGAACTCATGCCCTTCAACATAGGCTCTGAATTTTTTTATGCTTAACAAAGCTGCCAAGCATTCCTGTTCGGTCACCGAATAGTTACGTTGGGCTTGGTTGAGTTTCTTAGACATAAATGCCACAGGAACCTCTTCGCCCTCCGCATTTTTCTGGACCAATACACTTCCTATACCTGTTTTACTGGCATCGCAGTGTATAAAAAACCGCTGCGAAAAATCGGGGCTATGTAAAACAGGGGCAGTACTCAAATGGGTCTTTAAATCCTCAAAAGCTTTTTGGGCTTCATCGGTCCATACAAATTTCCTTTTCGCTTTTAACAAATCAGTCAAAGGCGTGGTAATAGATGCATAGTTCCTGATAAACTTCCGGTACCAACCTGTCATTCCTAAGAATCTTCGAATTTGCTTAACAGATCGCGGAACTGGAAAGTCAGTTATAGCGGACACTTTTTCCGGATCCGTCTGAATCACACCTTTACCCACTAAATGGCCTAAATATTTCACTTGTTGGACACAAAAATTACTTTTCTCTACGTTAATTGTAAGTCCTGATACACGTATCTTCTGCGCTACAATCCTCAGAACGTCAAGGTGCCTTTCGAAAGACTCTGATATGATCAACAGATCATCAAGATATACAAACACTTCCGTCCTGAGAGCCGGTGGTATCACTTTATCCATAAGACGCGACATGGTCTGTGGGGCATTACAGAGCCCAAATGGCATGACATTATAATGATACAACGGTCTCCCAGGAACGGTGAATGCTGTTTTATCCTTTGATCCCACATCTAGCGGTATTTGCCAAAAAGCATCCTTGAGGTCCAAGCTTGTAATAAATTCGGCTTTTGGCAATCTACTCAAAATACCATCAATTTGTGGTAGTGGGTATGCATCCCCAATAGTGACCGAATTTAGTTTCCTGCTGTCCAAACAAAGTCTATTTTTACCAGGTTTTCTGTGAAGGACCACAGGAGAAGACCATGCGCTGTTCGACTCTTCGATGACTCCTAAAGCTATCATTCTATCTAACTCCTCATAAATGAGTTTTTCAACGGCCGGCGATACTGAAAAATGTCGTTGCTTTATTGGTTTCGCGTCACCGGTGTCAATAACGTGATATAAAACATTAGTTCTCCCTAAACCTTCTTTAACAAATGAAGGGAACATACTGACGATCTGATTCAAACGCTGTTTTTGAATTATTGACAAGGGTATTTGGGACGATATCTCATTAATGCCCGATTGATTATTAATGCATTCTAACCGAGTCAAACCAGGCGGAAGTAAGTCATACAGTTTCCAAAAATCGATTCCAAGGTACAAATCTTTCTCTAAGCTTGGAATGATAAAAATAGTGATCGGTTTTTCAATGTCCCTAAATATTACTGAAGTTTCAACAAAACCAACGACCCTCTGCTGTTTCCCATCAGCAGTCCTAACCGACGATTTTAACTTCTTATAATAAGAACCCGAAGCTAAGTAATTTTCAGCTGCCTTAAAACCAATGCAACTAATTGAGGCACCGGTATCCATCAGCCCTAATATTTTTTTTTCAAAGATGGTAACCTCAGCGTATGGTCTAACATCAGAAGGCTTGTCTAAAACACAGCAAATAAATTTCCTTTTCAAGCTCTTTAATTTCTGCCAAAAGGTTCGCATACGTCCCGCAGAGCGAGTAGATTTACGATTTCCATTGAATATCCTATCACGGGCTTCATAGTACTCTCTTAAACGTACGTGGAAAGGTTTAAAAGGGTTTGAACTCATATTGCAAGTTGGTAAAATGTAATTACAGATTGTAGCGGTATCAATTCCGGTAATAGAAAAGTCATTTTCGGTGATTGTTGTGTTATTTTCGGGTGGTCGTTTTAAAATGGTTATTTCATCTCCGATTCCGATTGCCTCGGTGACCGGTGTGCACCTCGCTGTGCATTCCCCTTTCCGTTTTTTGGAGAACACTTCTTGCAAGTCGGCTTATAAGTATCAGGAGCACCGCAACCATAACAGAATATTGTCCTCTCAGATAAACAATCTTGGTAACGATGTCCAGGCTTCTGACAATTCCAGCACGTTAGACTCATGGCTGAGATCTCTGCGTCATCCATTTCCAATAACTTTTCGCTATCCTCATCAAAGTCTTGAGCGATTTCGGCAATTCGTCTCGGTAATGGCGATGGTTTAGGTAATTGATAACCATGTTTTCGGCGTATGTCTTGCAGGAAAAACTCACGACGCCTACATATGTCACGAAGATCTTCAACAGTGTTAACAGGGATGTTTAAAATTTCGTGCTGGATTTCTGGGAGAAGATTTCGGCGTAAGATTT
Source organism: Eustalomyia histrio (assembly GCA_949748255.1). Taxonomy (NCBI): domain Eukaryota; kingdom Metazoa; phylum Arthropoda; class Insecta; order Diptera; family Anthomyiidae; genus Eustalomyia; species Eustalomyia histrio. The sequence goes on along the minus strand of OX456524.1, from coordinate 30,489,671 downwards.
CGACCAGTGTTCTATCAGGTAGTGATTCATTAAGTCGGTCAGTTAAATCTACAATGGATTCATAAAAGCTATCAAAGGTTTCGTTGGGTTTTTGTTTCCTATCCCTAATAAGCTCGCGTATATCCACATCAGTCCTTGAGTCCTTAAACTGCTTTCTCATAGCTTTGCACAGTTCAGGCCATATAATAATTGAAACTGACATGTGATATCTCCAGAATCAGACATCAGCTTTGCCTTCAAAGAGTAAGCCAGCATTGCGGCAAAGTAGGTTATAATCCCCCTGTAAAGTCTGAACTGTAAGAGCTTCAACTCTATAAATAAATTTATCTACGGACAGACCAGTGGGACTACCGTTATATTTGATTTTCCAATTAGAGATAATCTGCAGCACCCTATCTGGACGAACACTTAGATCGGACGATGTATTAACATGAGAAACAGACGAATTCAGAGCAGAATTTGATGGAGCATTCGGTCCGAGTCCTAAAAGTTCCCTAAATGTACGTTGTTCCACCGAAGCAACATTTTGCATCAGGTGAGGAGGGGTGCGCGTGTTCGGTGGAGTGTTCGATGGTTGTATCGGTGTTTGAACCTGTTGTGTATTTGATTACTGTGAGGGTTGTGAAAATTGATGTGACAAATCTGTTTGTATATTCGGAAGACGTGATCTAGAAAGACCGGCCCTCACACATGTATCTACCATGCCTGTAACTTTGCTAGTGAGATCTGACAATAATTGAGCATTTTGAGCAGCCACAATTGAAGATACCATTTCTTTAATAGATTCAACAGATATGACCTGAGGTAAAACTGGTTCCACAAATGGAGGATTTTGACTAGAAACATCAGATGGTATCTCTGCACCAGGTGCAGTTACCGAAGTATTTGCGGGAGTTGTCTGGGCCCGCGTGGACTTCAAGGGACCCTCACTCACAACCCTAACGTTACAAACCGGACAGTAAGGTCGCAATTTAATTACTTTCGCCAAACATTCCTTATGAAAATTATGTCCACAAATAGTTGTGTGAAGAAGAGTTTTAGAGGGAATGGCGGCTCCACAAGCTTCACAGTTAGGGTGTTTGGAAGTACCTGAAGCACCTGCGGGAGTATCACCAAGGTCCATGTTAAGAAACAAAAAAAAACTACAAATTTAGAATGGAGAACAACCTAAGTGTACCACAATATTAGGATTAGATTAACGAATCAAAGGTTTAAAGTTATTCGAGAACGGAAAAAAAAGTGCAAACCCTAAAATAAATTTAAAAATTCAATGAAGATTCTAAAAAAGAAATTAAATTAAAAAAATATATATATATGTTATCAGATTATAATATAAAACTATAATTGATGAATTAATATCACTAAACTTAAAACGCAATAAAATTTTATTTAAAGTTTCAAAATAGGCAAATGTAGAATGAAAACTTTCGAAATAATTTTTATAAAATTAAAAATTCTTAATAAAATGAAATTCTCAGTTGAAATCAGAATAAAACTAAACTATCCAATTCTCTTATGTACAAAATTTGAGATAGAAACAAACCAACTTGAAATAAAAAAATATATAATAAATATTCATTTAAATATACACACAACAAAAAAAAAAATGACATGTGAGTGCAAACCTAATGATTTTATAATTTGATCTGTTTTATATAGGGAAAGCAAATTGGGACTTAAATAAATATGAATTTATTTATATTTATAAAAAAAATTATAAAAATAAAATGAAAAGAAAAAGATATATACGAAAATATTACAATGCTCTGTTTGATTCCTTTAACTTAGGTAACCGTTTGCTGCAGTGAAAAGCCTAAAGTACTCTAACTTAATGATGCTGGTGGAAAATACAGAAAAGAAAAGCGGAAAATTTTCAGAAGAGAAATAATTGTTACTACTTGGCTAGAACTCTATTGTTCCATAATTCCTATTGTAGTATGACAGCGTAAACTCATCCAACTAATCTAAATTGTGGCCAGATTTAGCTTATACATCCAAAACTGTATTCCAAGCAATTTCGTAATTTAGGTTGAATAACTTTACTAAAAAAATTTGATTGGTACCGATTAATTGATGGTTGTAAGATGTTTGACACAACTTGATTATAAACAAAATCTCAACAATTAAGTGATATCAGAGGAAATTTATCAAATGCTAAAATTCGAAAAATAGGATGAAAAAAGAAGAAAAAGAATTATTTAATTAAAGCCGAACAAAATATTTGAAACACTTAAAAAAATGCAATCCAAAGATGTAAATTTATGAAAATAGTTATTTTTGTTTGTTCAGGCCCCACGTTGGGCGCCAATTTTATAATGTAACATATAACGAAAGAATTTTAAAATGGTCTGATGTTTTTATGAGCAGACTTGAAGCTTGGGCACGCTAATACTCCGGCCTTATTGCTCGTCGTGTGGGGTGGGTTTCAATTGCTTCGCTGCTTCATGACCACCATGTTACCTTACAAAATATTTTGATTTTGCGTGCCTTTCAAAACTTTTAGCAAGCTCAATTTAATAATAAATAAATAGAGACGTAGAAAACGGAAGGATAAAGTAAAAAGATAGAAGTTGACAAATGGGGTACCAGCAGTAAAGAGTAAGAGGCCTTTAAACAAAAAAAAAATTTGCTTACCGAGATGTAAATGATAAGTCATAAGCCCTCCCGACCTTGATCATAAATACGAAATCCGAAAAAAATGTTATACTCATGATCCCTTCGAAAACACTACAGCAACCTTTACCCTTGTTTAGAAGTCAAACAGACTAAATTTAAATCAGCACGAAATCATATTGATTTATTTATAAATCCAAAATTCATTTAATCGGGAATTCAAAATTACAGTGAAATTTAAAAATATTAAAACTATCTACTAAATTTAATTTATAGATTATCATTTAAATTTAAATGGAAGCTAATGGTAAATAAAAACTAAGTTAATTGCTTAAAAAAATATACTAAAATTAAAATGTTATAAAGGATTCTTTCTTTTGCCAAAGCATTAAAATAATAATAAATAAATTTACTTTGGGGCTTCAAATTGAGCAGGTGTTAAGTATATATTAATGTTCTGAATATGTTCTTATTTTTGTTACGAAGAAAGAAAACTATAAAATTTTATTATTTTTACAGAAATTTGTCTACTCAAAGAACAAAAAAAAAATCGAAATCAATAAATTGTGAAATATATAATAGTATATATGCATTAGAAGTTTTAAATTTTAATGATTGTAATAGGAGAAAAAAATAACTTATATTGACGTTACAACTGGTCACCCTAAAGAACCAAAAAAAAATGTATCGCTATTTTAATTTCTTTCCTTTTTTTTTTAATTCATAACTTAATTCCAGCAAACTTTCAGATGTAAACAAAAATAAGAACAAGAGTTGAAAAATAAATATAAAAAAAATGGCAATAAAAAAACTTACATTAATGAGTACAATCGTTGCTCCACCGTCGAAAGCTTTCGATGCAGATTAACGTTGTTGTAGTTGAGGATTAGAGAAAGGTTTTTAACTTCTCTTTTGTACTTTCTCTTAATTAAATAGAATAATGTTGAGATTTCAGTATCAATCTTTATAAATTAGACAATGTTGATTTAATATTGATAAGGGGGGAGAAAAAAAAAACTAAACCGAAAAAAACAATCACTCTTAAAAGAAATTCGAAAAAAAAGACAAACATATTAATTAATCGACCTTAAAAAATATTATTTAAATGAGAGTTTGTAGCTTTACTTTATATGCGTGTGATTCTCATTTTTACCGGTTTAGCCTTTGTTTCACTAAAAAAAAATAAAATTATGAAATTTACAAAAAAAAAAACCAAAGATCAGCGTAACACAAATCAAAAAAAAAAAAACTTTAAGCAAAAATAATAAAAAAAATTCTTTTACACTGATCGTACAAACTAATAGAATCTAGAGCACAAAAAAAATTAACACTAAAGGCAATCAACGTAAATAAATTCCTTTGGTTTGTTACTAAGTAATTTCAACTAGAATTTGGCTAAATAATTTCTAACTTTATTTTGTTGGCCTTAAGAGATTTTTTCCTTTTTTTTGTACTCTAATTTCTAAGAAAAACTTTAAATTTAGCTTAAGTTTCTAAGGATTATTAAAGCAAAATTTCACAGAACAGGATTTTTGACGATTAGTTTTTTTCCCTTTTAAGTATTATAAAGTTCTATATGGAAAATTGTTTCTTCTCCTTTTTTCTTTTAAATAACTTTCGTACCAACTTTTTTCCTTTTCTGTTGATGATTTAGCACAAGTCAGAACTTATTCGACGATTTTAGATAGGAGGATAAGAAAAGTTGTTTTCTTTTTTTCCTTAATTTAATAAATATTTTAAAGCCATCTCGGCGGCTTATGTTTTAAATATGATTTTTTTTTGATCACACAACTGAACTGCACTAAAAAAAATATAAAAATTCACTTGCGCAAGACGTTGAGAATGACGTGTTCTTAAGTCAAAGAGAGGATACCAGATGAAAACGTTCTTCTTCTTCCACGCTAGGCAAACTAGGGTATTTATATGTTGGGTATTTATATTAGACACAAAGTGCCAAATCTACATTAAAGGAGAGTTTTATAAGAATTTATAAAGACATTATTTATTTGATTTTTAATTTACCATTAGAGATGGCACCAAGGGGAAGAATCAACCCAAAATTGACCCAGAAGTCAGAAAAAAGCGCAGTCACTAAAAATGACAAAACGTAACACAATCTAAAAGGTGCAAAATAATAAAATTCTAATTTATCAATTAGAACATACCTTTTTATTATTATCTTTCCACAAAATGTCGATTCTATTCAAAATGGCTAAAACACACCGTGCCAAAAGTATATCGGAAATTTTGGAGGAATTTGAAGAAAATAAACTTCTCAGCTTTCACAATTATGCAAATTATGTTCAAAGAAAAAGAAAAATTATGGAAATAATTTTCCCACAAAAACTTTAACTTCTAAAAGGCTTTAAATTTAAAAAAAAAACTTTTATTTTTCTTTAACACAAGATATTATTTAAAATAGATCACCAGCTAAACAAAACCTTCACCAAGGGACGATTGAATATCTAATGACGTAATTGCATCATCTTAGTAAAATAAAAGCTCGGTTTTCTTTTCTGTATACCAAAACATAACAGAATCTTTAACGTTTTCATTCCAAACTCCAGAACAATCTTTGTATATAAATCAAAAGACAAACGTCAAAAATGCAATACATATGTTAGCGGATAAGATGTATCATTCAGATATAGATGGCGTTAAAATGAAAAAAAAAAAAATATTATAACAAATTGAGTTTAAACCTTTTCCTAACGACAAGTAATTCAAATGATAAAAACAAGCGGCATTACAGGCCCTCGACGTCTTCGAAGAAAAAAGGTCCGATGACTCCTCCAGCGAAAACAGCACACCATACAGTGACTTTGAGCGGGTATAATGGCTCTTCGTGGGTTACACGCGGATTTTCAGTGCCCCAGAAGCGTAAATTTTGCTTATTTACGTACCCGTTAAGATGGAAATAGGCCTCATCACTCATGATTATTTTTGATGAAAAATCATCTGCATTATTGCTCAAATAAATAGTCACCAATATTCCGCATTCTGGAGCAGTGTAGCGTAACATTGTTTATTAACGTGTATTTCGCATGTGTTTACTACACAAATGTCAAAACAGAACTGACATTAGGGGCCAATCGCAAAATTTATAGCATTTTTTGATAGGAGGATTACTTTTGCGCCACCTTGTAGATTGATCAATTTTAATTTTAAATCTGATTTAATAAATTGATTTATTGAATCATCTCGCTGATTTACAAAAATAATTTTGTCGCAAATTAGTTTCACAAATATCTCTGCTAATACAAATTTCATGTATGCAGTGATTTTTTAAAATCTTCTGGTATTACGTCTCTGAATAAAACTTATGTATCTCCATATCTTTCTGGCAATACTAAACCTGCATGTATTACCTATAGAAAAAAATGTTAAATACTGCAGTAAGGTGGTGCTTAGGTTGTTAAGTATAATACTGCTACTACCTTTTAAATGCTAAAGTAGTAGTTGTATTCCTATACACTTATATACATTTATATACCATTTCTACGTATGTATGTAATCTTGCCATAACGTCAATTATAATTAATGACTTTGCAACGCCAAATGCTTCTTAAAGGTTTTTTCCATTATGTATGTATTGGCAGTAAAAAAAAAAAGTTTCAAAAACCAGCAATTTGTTGAAACAAATATAAGAAAAAAAGTTTTTCTTGCAACTGTAGTAGATTGTATGTGTAGGTATGTGTGTAGGTATGTGAATGTATGTAATTTGTTTGTTAAAGTGTTATTAAGAGTTTTTATAATTTTATTATTTTTAAGAGCCTGTTGCTTGGTAAATAGAATGGGTAATATTATCTGGGCAAAAACCTTGTTTTTGTAAGCAGTTTCTATATTTTATGGGTTTGAAGTGGTGCTAGAATTTCATGCCTACTTTGTAAGCAGTAGAGAAGATGTCTATTTTTAATATTGATTTTATGATCAATACATGATCATAAAATATTTTAAATTTTGTATACTGACTGCGTCTTTGAAGCTGTAAATAAAGTGCCTTAATTTACTAGCAGAAGCTTGATTTGATTGATTTCTACACAGAGAAAACATATTCATGCAAACAACCGAATTTGTAGCCAATAGAATGGTTTGGTTGTGGTAACCGATTTTTTTTAGGTTGTGACAACAGAAAACCAATTGAGACATGAGTTATTTAATTGTGATAACAGTATTTCGGTTGCCTCAATAGCAATTCTATAGACATCACTGAAAAATTCGGTTGCTGTTACTGAACCATTCGAATGGCAACAAATTCGGTTGTCAGCACAAATCTGTTTTCAGGGTGTAGGTGTCATGTCATGTAAGCTGGAAGCAGTTTTGAAATTTCTTGCCAACTCCGTCCTGCCTTTCAAAACTATCTATATGTAAGCAGTAATTTTTGCAGGAATTTTTTTAATAAAAATTCTTGGATCTCAGGAAAAATTTAGTAATAGCAGCTCATTGCTTTTTGCATCACCAATAATGACCAACCCTGCCCACTTCTTAAGTGAAAATAATGAGTTACTAATAATATGTTATACACTTAAAAAAGTTTGTAAGTGAAAATAACTGAAAATATCATTTAAAAGAAATGATATTTCATTTAAAAACCGGTCTACTCAATTTTCATTTAAAATAAATGCCATTTGTTATTTATTTTTAAATGTTGATTAATCAACTGACACATCCGTAAGAAACAAATGATATAATCAGTTAAAATAAATGTCAAAATTTTACCTACCAATCCTTAAAAAATAAATGTTTTCTTCATTTATTTGAAATTATTTCCGTTTCTGTATTTTTTGTTTTTGTTTTTTTTAATATACTCGTACAATACAAAATGTATGTATGCATATGAAGCTATAAATACTTTTTGTGTGAATGTATTTGTGTATGTATGTGTGTTTATGAAGTTCTTGTAATTTGTATTGAAAAATTTTGTATATATACAACCAATTTAAATAAAAAAACAAATTGAAATTTTTTGAATATTTTTTTTTGAAACAGACAGCAAACAAAATTTAAATTTGTAATAACTGTTACGGACACAAATAAACCACAAGTTTCCGTTTTGTGGGTAAATTTTTATTAAATTTCAAACAAATGAAAAAAATAAATGAAACTGAAAAAATCGGTAAATGATAGTAAATTATTTCGAATAAATGTATAAAAAAGTTAATATAGATATTTCTTTGAAAAATAAATGTATCTTCCTTTATTTTTAAATGGAACGGAAAACTTTTTTATTAAACTACAAACAGTTAACTACATAATATTCTGAGTGTACAACCATTGATATTCCATGACAGCTCCTTGCATACTATATTACTCTCAATGTGAAAATAACAAGTTATAATGTGTTCTTACTAAGGGGTGCTTAAATTTCAAGGGCCGATGTTGCATGTGAACCACACCTAAACGTCACGTTTTTTCTGCATTTCATTTGACATTTCTCAATTTCAGACTAACTCAATTTGAACCATGGAAAGATATACAATCGAGCAACGCGTTAAAGTTATTCAGGCTTTTTATGAAAATGAGCGTTCAAATCAAAATGCATTTCGTGCACTTCGTGATTTTTTTTTGGTCGGCATAATCGACCAAATGTGTCTGCAATCGGGAGAATTGTGGGCAAATTTCAGCAAACCGGGTCTGTGAAAACATCTGTGCACGCTCGCCCAGTTCGTTCTGTGGAAAACATTGATGTTGTTCGCGATAGATAGTGTGTCATGAGGTCGGCCAAGCATTTATCGTGAATGGTGTTCGCTATCGCGAGATGATAGCGAACTTATTGTGGCTATGACTTCAGGATATAACCCTGCACGATATGTGGTTTCAACAGGACGGTGCCACTTGCCACACAGCTAACGAAACAATGGCTATTTTACGCGACAAATTTAATGGCCGTGTTATCTCACGTGGTGGCGATGTCAATTGGCCGCCAAGATCGTGTTATTTGATACCGTTGGACTTCTTTCTTTGGTATTATTTGAAAGAAAAGGTGTACGTCTGTAAGCCAACATCGGTCATTAAAATTTGACCACCCTTTATAATTTACTACTATTTTACTAGTGGGAAAGTGACTTTTGACAAAAAAAAAATTCCTTTTGAGTTTACAAATTAAATTACGATTTGAGGCCATTAAAGTTAGAGTGAGAATTTTTGACGGGAAAAACAATTTATGGTAATTTTTTTATTGGGTGAAACAGTTTGGTTTCCTTTTCACTTAAAGTCAAAAGAACTTAGTATAATTTACCAAGTAATTTACAAAAATGGCAAAATGTAGAGCTTACGTCTTGTACATTCGTTTTGTGGATGTTTTCAAAAATAAAATACAAGCACTAAATTCGGCTCTGTAAATAACCTCTTAATAACCTTCAGATTGTAATAAAATTTTCTTTTAAAAAACACTAAAATTATAAAGAATCTTCTGATTTCAGGAAATTGTTTATAAGTTTTTTATTGAAATTGTATTGGTAGATCATGTATCTACTGTCGCTAAGGATAGACTTACTAATACATTTTCTATTAATGAAATTATTTATGATAGTACCCTTAGAAAAACTGAAATAAAAAACTACACACAGAAATCCAATGATTATGTGAAAAAAGTGTGCAAGACAAATTGACATTAATGATAATTATTTATTTATTTATTTATTTATTAATGTCATATCCTGCACAACAAGATTTAATCTTATAATTACAGTACAGGAATTACCAAGCAAAAATAATAATGACAATTGTTAAAACATATTTAGGAATAGGTTGCAATTAGGTAAAATATTTTTAAAGCTTAAATTTAAATTACACAAGATTAAAAATAAAAATAATAATAATAATAAAAAAAAAATATTTAAAGCCAAACAGGAAAAGTAAGAAAATATCAAGAATAATTTAGAAAAACAAATTTTTTAAAATGAGTAACGTTGCTGTTAAGTTGTTGGTTTTGTGGAAGCATATTCCAGAGACGAATTGCATTTATATAGAATTGCCACTCAGATACTAGACAATGATGTCTTGGTAAAATAATCTTTTTGCCCCTATTAGACTGAGCAAAACGAAGTTTTTCATAGAGGTATAAAGGTTTTTGCGTATAAATGATTTTATGTAAAAAGAGAAGTACTCTTATCTTCATAAGATTTATAAATGAAACACCAAAAATTTTCTTTGAGAAATCCGAAGTTCCATCACGTCGCCTTAATCCAAAAACATAACGAACAATGCTATTATACGCCACGATAAGCTTAGATTGGCTTGCGAAATCGCTATTGGCATAAAGTTGACAACCATACAATAACCCCGGAATCAGGTATGATTTGGCCAGCAGCAATCTAATTTTTAAAGGTGTAAAAGATTGTGCTGCCCAAAGTTGTCTTAGTTTCATGAATGTCTGACCCACTATTGTGTTAATATGGTTTGTCCATGTTAGACTACTATTTAGTATTAGACCAAGATTTTTAGCTGTTGGGACAATGTTAATTTTCTCGTTGTTAATGGTGATATCATGTTCGAAAACTGGATTTAAAGTTTTTTTACGAATTACCAAGCATTTGGATTTTCGTGGATTAATACAGAGCCCATTAGCTGTTGCCCACCGGTATAAACTATTAAGATCAGCGTTGATTTTATCAATATTCTCTTTTATAGATTGAACAGGACTGCTCAAGTAGAGTTGTACATCATCTGCGTACATGTGTATCTTACAATACGAAAGATATTCAGGTAAGTCATTAATATATATTGAAAATAGCAGCGGACCCAAAATCGAACCTTGGCTTACACCTCTCTCGAGATTCAAAGATTGGGATGACTTATTATTTACATATACGGATTGCGTACGATTCATGAGGTATGAGGACAAAAGCTGAGTGGAAGTAGTTGAAAAATTAAAAAGCGTCTAAGTTTCATACAAAGGGTATGGTGGTACATATACATATTTATTTTGAAACAATTTTCTTTATTAATAGTTGTTCTAACTAACTGTAACTAATAGACCTTAAATCTATTGATAATTTTATCGACCATGAAGTTCAACTAATATTAATACCATGTATTATATTCATGATCATAAAGTTGTTAGGAAAAAATAAAAACAAACTTAACACTATTAAAATAATCATATAAAATTCTTCAGAATACAATCGCATATATGTATGTACAATAACAAAACAACATTAAAAAATTTTCATATAAACAAACTCATAAACCAAAATTACTTGTACATATTTATAACTGTGGAAAAAAATTCAATGTCAGGGTATCAAAATAATAAATGAAACCGTATAAAATATAAACGCGTGTCTAACTTTCTAAACAACAAACAACATAATGCTTAAGTATGCATGCACAAGTGAAATTAAAATACATTTTCCGTTTTTTTTTTTTCTTTATTTTCCGCTAACAAACATTGTACTGAAATACTTCATATATTCATTCATCCATTTGGATATAAGTTAAAATTGTGGATGATTTTTTTATGACACTGAACCATAGGGATATATTGTTTATGATACACATTTAAGAAGTTAAACACGCTAAAAACTAAATAACAACAAATATTTAGCATAATGAAGTTACGCAAATAAACTCGTTGGCATGTTAAATAATTAGGAGTTTTACATAAACTTTTAAATTGTTGTTGGAAAACATACAATACAAGTACCAAAGTTGGAAAATATGTCAGTGATGATCTAAAGACACAGTAAAAAACACACACACAGAAAAGATTGGTTGCAATTTGATCAAAACTATTAATATATACAGGTTGGTTGAAAAGTTCCTGCGCTCGAAATGAAAGAATACTGTTTTTGTTACGAAATATATTTTTTTATTCAATATTCCTAGAAGCTCAATACACTTGTCCCAATGATCTTCCAATAATTTTATCCCATCCTGATAATGGTTTTCCGGAAGCTCTGCAAAATAACCGTCTACAGCTGCTATGGCCTCTTCATTCGACGAAAAATGATTTCCACGAAGGAATTGTTTAAGATTTCTGAAGAGATAGTAGCTACTGGGAGCCAAATCTGGTGAATACGGTGGATGATCAAGCAATTCGTACTTTAATTCTTTGAATTTAGCCATCGTCAAAACACTTTTGTGAGCAGGTGCATTGTCTTGATGAAAAATGATTTTTTCTTCTTTAAACCAGGTCTTTTCTCAAGAATTTTTTTATCCAGCTGATCCAAAAGGCTGCAATAATATTCAGAGTTGATTGTTTTACCTTTCTGAAGATAATCAATCAACAAAATTCCTTTTGCATCACAAAAAACTGATGTCATAACCTTCTTTCCTGATCGTTGTGACTTCACCTGCTTTGGAGCTGAACAACCAGCTTCAGTCCACTGTAAACGTTCTTGTTTCAATTTAGGATCATGGTGGTAGATCCAAGTCTCATCCATAGTTATAAAACGACGCAAGAAGTCGGTTTTATTCGGCTTAAAACGCTCCAAATTACGCTGAGAAATTTGTTTTCGATCCAGTTTTTGTTGAATTGTGCGGCAATAACTTTCCAAACAGTTTTTTCATACGTAATTGTTCATGTAAAATATGGAGTACTCGTTCGTCTGAGATGCCTATGGCATTAGCAATTTCACGCTTAGCCAAACTTGGTTCTTCACTAACCATATTATGTACCTGCTCAATGATTTCTGCTGTGGTTGCAATTTTTGGTCGTCCTTAGCGTGGATCGTCTTTAAGGCTGGTACGACCACGCTTAAATTCACCAGCCCAAAATTGAACGGTGCGTTTTGAAGGTGAGGACTCCTTATACACTTCTAACAATTGTTCATAAATTTTCTTTGCTTTTCAAAACAAAGAATCTATTGACTGCACGATATTCAATTTTTTCCATATTAAAAAAAAATCAATAACACGTCAACTTCAAATGGCTTGTAAACAAAGAAAGAACTGACAGAATGACTTGCAACTTTGCATGTGTTCTCAGGACAGTTATACCAGCTTGAGAAAAAAAAAGTTTGGAGCTAGCAGTGCCATCTCTTGCTGAGCGCAGGAACTTTTCAACCAACCTGTATTTGTAAGAATTTTATTTTGGTACTGGGAATTAAAAAGAGTGAAAAGGAACTAAAAAAGGATACTATTATCCAATTATTGGTAATTCCAATCAACTTTAAGAATAAAATTTGTTTGGAAATTGTGTACAGAAGAGTCACCATTTATTTGGAGTATGTTCTAAAAAATTAGTACAATCTATCAAATGTATTAATAAATTGTAGATATTCGTAAATGGTAACTACAAATACGGTTATCCTGATCAAAGATACCATTAAATAAGGATTGCAGTTGAACCTACCGAATTGTGAATTGTATTGATTGTAGAAACCACTAAAGAAGGTATATGTAAACGAATTTTCTGCTATATCTATTTGTATTTAAATTTAAAACTAGTCATTGAAGTATACTATAAGTGTTAGTGGGCAGAGAGCTAGCCTAGTACTCCTAATTTTCGAGTTCGAATACGGGTAAAGGCAAACATTTATAATTTTTTTTATTTTTAATAAAAATAAAATACTCAAACGTTTAAATAACAAATATGTCAAAGAAAATTTAATTAAATTGTGGTGCAGTAAGTAAGAGTGTGAATTATTAATCTGGATGTCTGGTTTGATACCAGAAGAATTTAACAATATTTTTTTTTAAATAAATGGAATATAAATACTAAATTAGACAAATGAGTATTGGCTTTTATAATAAAAAATATAATTTAATATGAAAATAGTTGTTGTAATTCGATTGGCAACAAATTCGGTGGCCACAACTGATACTGTTTTCTGGGTGCAGTACTAGTATTTCCTTCATTAATTCATATATTGGAAATCATTCCATTAAGCATCTATAAAAAAATAATAAAAAGTCTAAAAACTTCAGATCCTACAGGTTTATTTTATAATTTTGTAATATTGTTTTAAAATAATAATAAGACCAACAATACATAAAAAACTTTTGTACCTTAAACACAAGGATACAGTGAAAGATATAATTCAAAAATATTATCTACACGAAAAGAAAAAACATGTTTGGGGCAATCATATTCGAAGAGCATCATATATTTTTGTGTTTATGGTTGCGCTAACCATAGTCGTACTATAATATGGTTATCATATAACGATAATAAAATAACCATATTTTTACCATAAAATGGTCCCTACAGTTATATTATGATTCGAAAATTACAATATTATGGTCCTAAATTAACATGTTATATTGAAATTATCATAATATGATCGCACGTAATCATAGTATACTGAAAATTTTATTATATTATGGTCCCTCATAACTATATTATGATTCCTGGATAATCATTACGTGATCCATAATCGAAGAAAATTTCTTATAGGAAAAGTTCTTAGAAACTATGAAAAACCCCTTAAAATTTAAGAATATTACCTTTAGAAATGTTTTTTATAAAAAAAAATTGATATTAAGGGACTTTTTGAAGAAAAATTGTTAAAGAAAAAATCATAGATTCTAAAACCTTTTCGTTCAAGAAAACTTTGATTCTGTGGACTTTATTTTAAAAAAATAATTAAAACTTGTTTCGTTACACATTTTTAAGATTTTTTAGAAAGTTTTTACAAATTTTTCTTTCAGAAAAAGTCTTTGGTATCTAAGAATATTTTTATTAGAAAAAGTCCTTAGAATATAAGTAGTTTTCATGATAAAAAGTCTTCAGAATCTATGATTTTTTTTTTCTAAGAAACAGTTTGGAGAATCTGAGAATTTTAGTTTAATAAAAAGTTCATAGAATCTAAAAATGTTTTTATCAGATAAATTTATAAATAACTATTATTTTGTGTAGGAAACCTTTTCGTAAAATACAAAGAAAAAAATCACTTTTTATGATAAAAAATATTTTATTAATATTTTGAAAACTTTTTACAATAAATGAATTAATAACCAAAGATAAAAAAATTTCTAATTGTTTTTATTGAAAAGAATTAAAAAGTATAAAATCTCTCAATAGAAACTTTTTGACAATGAATTTATTAGTTTAAATAATATTATATGTATAAGGAATTTTCGAAAAGCCCCTTTAACAAAATCTTCCAAAGCTAAAACAAATAAACTGGATCTTAATGGGTCAATTGATGAAATGTTTTAGTGAAATGTGAAAGGTATTTTCTAACTATCTGATATTTGTCCAGTTTAAGTAAACAATATATGATTGTTTTTTAAAGACATTTTGTAGTAAAAATAAACTGACTGAATTGATAGAATTTTGGTTTTTATAAAAACAAAACAATATTATGACTGTAAGTGTCAAAGTCATGTTAATAGATTGTTGCCAGCATTTTATCGTTGCATAATTATCATATTTTTTTTCATAGTCAGAATTTTTGTTACCACAGTATCGTTACAACCAATCATGATATAAAATAGAAGGTGCCAATCATAAAATAGTAAACAATTTACTAAATAATGATGACCATGTTGATGGTTAGAAACCCAATAACTCGGTTCTGACAACTATAACCGATTGCAGAAAGCACACTATAGTAGCAGTAATCATATTGCAACCATGTTTTTTCTCTGCGTATAATCATTAACTATTAACATAGATTGTGTTGTACATTTAATATTGATTAGGACAAACACTTGGATACTTTAAAAATTAAAGTTCATAACAAAAACTGTAAAATATAGAGGATAAATATAAATTATAAAATTTTGTTGATGTTAGTCTAATTGTGTGTTGTTTTTGGGTTTGCTAATTCATTTCCAAACACCTAATATAACATAGATAATCATCAAACCATTAACCCAACAAAGGCGTGGACACTGAAGAGGATTGTGTAGCGTCAACCGAAAATACTAAGTATTCATTTCTTCTGGCTCTGTCGAGTTTTTAAATTTTAATTCTCTTTAATTTACTTACAAAAAAAATGTTCATGTTTCTTTGCATTAAAAAAAAAAACATTTTTTAAAAAAGAATTTGATTATATGATCTTAAATACCAATAATACCATTCATATACTTTTTAAACTATTTTTAAAAAATTTTTGAAAATCGATAAAGACCAAAATAAAATTGTTTTTTTTTTTATAACTCTTACAAAACATATGACTTGTTTGGACAGTCCAACGTCAATATAAAACTTTTACGAGAATTGCAAATTTTTACCAAAATCAAAAAGAAAATTTTGACTTACTGCCGAAATACTTTAAACAATTGCTTAGCAATCTGTTCAATATCTAAACTTAACTATGAAACCATACACTAAATTTTTTTTTTAACTAAACTTAATTTTATTGCATTTGAGTATGTAATTTTCTTAAAACTAAGTTATTTTTTCTTAAAATTAACTATCAACATAGATTAAGTTGTAGATTTAATATGGATTAGGACAAACATTTGTTATTAAATGCTTCATATAAGCTGTGTTATTTGATACTTTAAGAATTTAAGTTCATAACAAAAAACTGTAAAAAATAGAGGATAAATATAAATTGTTAAATTTCGTTGATGTTAGTCTAATTGTGTTGTTGTTTACAAGTTTGTTAATCTGTTTCCTTACACTCAATATAAAATAGACAATCATCAACAAGCAATGACCGCAAAGGGAGAAGAAGAGCATGGATATTGACAAGGTTGGGTAGCGCCAACCGAAAATACTAAGTAAGTCTATCCTGCTGGCTCAGTGGAATTTCTCAATTTTTATTCTCTATAACTTACTAATAAAAATTTTCATGTTTCTTTACAATAAAAATAATTAAAAAGAATATGATATGATCTTAAAATCCTACTATACTATTCAATTAATTAATAAATTTTTATTTAATTGACTTGTTTTTTTCCTAAAATCAAGAAATATTACTTAGGAAAAATATAAACTATTTCTGAGTTTATAAACTATTTATTTTTCCTCAAGCTAACGAATTTTTATTCTTTTTAAGAAAATTTTTCTAAGTTTTGATAAAATTTTACTTAAATTGAGGACAATTTATAAACTATTTTGAAGGAAATTTTTGATTTCATTTTAGTTTATGTCTTTTTTTAGAGTGCATGATTTTTATTTGAGTGTTATAAAAATTCTGACAGAAGTTTTAAAAGTCACGGATTTATTGACCCGCTTTCGCAGTTTATAAGAAAATATGTATTGCAAAGAAAGGTTCTGTAAAAATTAAAAATTTGTTGTATAGTTATAATAACGATTTTTTTAAACCCTTTTACCGCCTAAATTTCAAACTTTTCGAATAAGAATAACTACATTTCCTACAACTTTTAGCGAAATTACTTCGAAGGGTCTTTTTTTTTGTATCAGGGATGTTCCAATATATGCATAACCATAACCGCTAAATAATGTTTGTTATAATATGTTTAAGGCAAAAACTGTAAAAGCATGATAATAGAAAATTATATTAAACCAAAAATAATATTGAAATGAAGTAAGATTTCTGTACTGATGATGAGATATAGCCGGAAGCGGATGTTGATTTGTTGTACCCATGCTCTCTATTACAATAGTGAATAGTTCTCCCTTTGTTGCTACCGTTGTTGTTGTTGTTGTTTGGCATGTGCCCTTACCACACCATGACGATGCCGCTCACGTAGTAAAAAACGTTCTCTTGGTTTTATATGGGCAAATTACAAAGGTTCAGCATCTTTTCAAATTGGTTTTTTTGCGATTCCAATTGAATTTCTTTGCAAATCCAATTAGTTTTTACCAGATTTCCCAATTGGATTTGAAAAAAAGGTTTAAAAACAGGGAAATTTACTCAAATTTTTGCATGAAATCAGGGAAATTTGCTCAATTTTCCCCTGTTTTCTCAAAGTTTCCAAACCTTTGTATTCTGTATAAAATTTTATTTGGCCGCTGACGGCGTTGCAATCTCTATACTTATTATTCCTCTATGCCCTTACGTCTATCATTTGTTAAGACATCATCATTATCATTGTTTATATATTGTATGCTATTGATACTACATACACACATACATACATACACAATAGCAAGTCGTGCTGGTAATTGTGGTAGTGGCGAATGAATGCCTTTGCTGCTCTCATTTATTTGTATATGTTATGTTTTTGACATTTGGCACCCAGGCGCCAGTAAGGATTTCAGTTTTTTTTTTTGGTTTTCCTTTGTTCTTTTGTAAAATGTCCTGCATACTTTTTACTCAGTATGACGGTTTGATTTTATTCTACCGTTAGTTAATCTAAAAATAAATCTTTCAAACATTTTCAACATTTAGTCTTGATTAAGTAAGTGACACCTTTTTATCAAACCATCTAAAGAGAAAACAAAATTGTGTTGAAAAAAATGCTATTTTAGTTCAAGCTGCTTTAGATTTTTATCTTATCGATGTTGCCTTAAACATTCACTCATATTCACATTTATTTATTCATTGGAACATATTTTGTCGCTGTTCGTATTGGTTTGGTTCCTACAAACGATGACGACAGCAATGTTTTTCTTCCAATTTGTTGCTTAAAATGTACATACATGTGCATTAGAATGAAACTTATTTTTAAAGTCTGCCAAAAGATCGCAAGCTCATTCCAGCAAAAAAAAAAGTAGCAAAAGAAGAGAAAAAGAAGCAGTGATTTTGATTCCGGTGTTGTGAAAATTTGGACCGGAACCAATGATTTTTAAATAGGGGTGTGATAGGGTGAAAGTTTTCTTTTGTGATCTTATGGTTTAGTGAAAAATGAGATCTTTTGATGTTCCCAAATAAATTTTGAATTTATAATTTAGATTTTAACAGGACATCAGTAATTGGGCCTTGGCCTCATTTTCACAATCTCCCGTTAGCTTCTACCTGAGAATATAACTGATACATTTATTGTTGTTTCACATACAAAGTTTGAGTTTTACTGTTGGTTAAATTTTAACGGGGCATTCAGTAATCCGGCCTTATTTATTTAATTACTTTATTCGAAATTTTTACAATTTTTACTATAATATTTTTTTACTTTTTGTAACAAAAATTACTACAATATTAAGAATTTAAAATCTGGTAAATTGTAAGTTAAAGATTGAAACAAATCACTTAAACCATAGTTATAAATGTCAAATTTATATAGAAATATCTATGATAAATGTTTAACTTTGGTTGTTTTTAAAAGAAGTTACCCGTCATAGATTTGTAAAATGTTAAATTTCATTAAAAATAACATTTTTGCAAATTGTGAAAAAGAACTGCCTTAGAAGAGGATTATCAGAACTAAACGATAATTTGGAATCAATGAAAAATTAATTCCTTAAGAATCACTTCCATTTATTTTTGCTGGGATGTTAAGAAAAATGATTTACAAATCAAAAAAATACTCAAAATATTTGAACTATGGAAAAAATCTTAGGATTTTAAAAACTTTTTTATACTCTCGTCACAGGAAAGTAATTTTAAAATCAGCATTAAATAAAATATAAATAATTTTGAACTCAATTTAAGTATATTTCCATTTTGATTTAAATATGTTGCTATTTATTTGTAAAATGCAATAATAAAATTTAAAATGTTTAAAAAAATTAAATAAAAACAATTAAAAAAAAAAAAATTTTAAAAAAATTCTAAGTGAAATATGAAAAATGTTATTTTTAACAAAAATCGTATTTAATTCAATAAAATTCATACTTAATTTAAAAATATTCATTATTTTTTTCTTATTACCTAATGATGTTGTTTTTTTTTTTTTTGAATAAAAATAAAATTGCACCCCAAAATTAAGTTTCACTTTAATCTATATATTAGCAGAAATATATCAAATATTCACCCATATTTGTAACTGTTACTATGTTTCTTGTGTCAGTATAGTTAGATGTTAACATAAATCATCTCATATGGGTGTCAAATATCCTGCTGTGTTTTCAAACACATTAGTATTATATTAAAGCCTCTAGTTTATATATATCCAAAAAATATTATGTTGGTGGGATACCATCATCATCACACACATTGTCATTAGAGGTAGTTCTTGGTGGTGCCAGTAGTTGTAGTACTTAAATTTTTAGATTTTTAGTATCTGAAATAATTCAGTTATTTGCTACTCTTTATATACAATTTTTATAATGACTCTATCTGAGCCACTTTAATCCTTAGGCGTAGTTGGGGGGTATTTTTGCCTTTATCTAAGTTTTTACAGTAAATTGAGTGCTAGTCGTTAATCTGTATTAGTGCAAACTGTTTTATTTTGGTACACATATGAAAAATGTGTAGTTAATAGTTAAATTTAAGTGGCCAACACGAGTTGTACTAAATGTGCTAAAGGACTTTCCAACTTATACACTTCAAATCTAAGTGGAAAAACTTTTAATTCAATAAATAATTTAAGTCTCATTTTCGCTAGCCCAGATAGCTGCTAAGTGGGGCTTTAACTGTCATATTTGTTTTTGTTTTCCATACAAAATTTGAATTTAACGGTTGGTTAATTTTCAATGGGGCATTTAGTAATCAAACCTTAAAAGTATTAATGACTATAATAGTGAAGATTCGTATTAAGGTCAAAGACTAAACTGTAACTTCTTCCTTAAATTACGAAATGTCGAATTAAAATGCTTAATTTCAGACAGTTTTGTTCTATTTGGAAATCCGTGCGTGCCCTTAAGCACGAGCAGTTTTTCTACCTGCCTAAGTTTTCCTACCTGCGTAAAACTTTCAACGCTAGCTACGGCAACTAGCTAGCTTATCGCCATATTGCGATAAGCAGTAGAAAGCAGTAAGGTGTTGGGAAAGCGAGACTCAAGCCCTACACTCATCAAAAAGTCTGTAATGGCAACGGAAAATTTTGCTGTTATTACGGGAAACTTTGCTAATTTGAGCCCAGTGGTAGTTTTTGCTAATCTTAGCAACACATGTCTGCTGACGTCTAGTAGTTACAATGAAATTAGTAGAAAAATTAGTAGCCTCTACTAAATTTTAGTAAACTATTTGTAAAGTGGAATTTAAAATCTGTTTGCCAAAATCAACAACAATTACTAAATATTACTAATATTAGTACAAAATTTTAAAATTATTTTTTTTTATTAAGCATCAATTTTTTTTTATTTTATTTATTTTTTTTTTTTTTAAATATTATATACAAAATTAAAAACAAATTTAAAAGCTTAAAAATTGTTAAAACCTAAACGAATTAATCATTTTGTTTTTATTTGTTAATTTCTGTTTTGAAAAATATTTTAGTCAATTTTTTTTACTTTTAATGTCAAATTTTAATTGTTGCTGATTTTTAGAAATAAATAAACTTTTTAGTGCTATTTTAAGTGGATATCCTATTTTCAGATACGAGTCGGTATATTCACTTCCGAACCCTTTTTTAATCTATGTATTATTTTAAGGCAATTTAATTTTGTATGTGTAAGTTTTAATTAGAAATAAACTTCCCTTCAATATCCACTTTTTTAAAATTAGTAATTTTTATACCCTTCACCACAGGTGGAAGGGTATATATAAGTTTGTCATTCCGTTTGTAATTTCTACAATATTGATCTTAGACCCTATAAAGTATATATTCTGGGTCCTTATGAAGAGCGAAGTTGATTTAACGATGTCCATCTGTCCGTCTGTGTGTTGAAATGGGTTTTCCGAAGAACCCAGACATGATGAGGACTTGATTGTTCGGTTGATCGGTTAATAAATGGCTGAGATATTAGCAAAAAACCAGCACTATCTCTAATTTTTTCGGTAACATCCCTTTGTTTAATATGTATGTAGAATTTTACGCATAACAAACACATCCATGTGTTAAAATTCTTTTCTTTCATCTCCACCTTTTATACACAAACAACACACATACAAAGATTTGTCATTTAAATAAAAACTAAACAAATCTCTAATGAACGAAGACTTTTATATATGTACCTCTATTGACGATGATTTTGTGTGAGCGTCAATAGCTCAGTTGTCTAGACGCTATGTCACAGATACTTTTTTTCTCTAAGGCCGCTGGTTCGAATCGCGGTCAATTCATTTTTTTTGTAAATTTTTTTTTATTTTTTTCTTTAAGAATTTTTTTTGTTTATTATTGGTTTTTTTTTAACATTTAATAATTAGTTAAATAAAAAAAAAATTAAATATAAAATTTTATATGAATAATTAAATAATCCATAAATAGGCTAAAAACATCAACATTTTTATAAAAACCCTCTGATACAAACAAAATACAAACGTTTTTATACCCTTCACCTCAGGTGGAAGGGTCGCGGGTTCGAATCCCGGTCAATTCACTTTTTTTGTACATTTTTTTTTTATTTTCTAAAGTTTTTTTTGTTTTTTGTTTATTTTTTGTTTTTTTTTTAACATTTAATAATTAATTTAAATAAAATTTTATATTAATAATTAAATAACCCATAAATAGGCTAAAAACATCGAAATTTTTATAAAAACCCTCTGATACAAACAAAATACAAACGGTTTTATTTCTATTTTTTGCTCCGATTTAAAAGAATTTATAAAAAGATTTTTAAACCATTTTATTTCTCATATATTAAGAAAATTTTATACATAATTTCCCTTTGAGTGCAACTATTTTAGGTCATAACTTATAATAATTTATAAAAAAAAATTATAAACAATTTTCCTTCAGATTTTTAAAATTAAGCTAAAGAAATTAAAAATATTTTTAATAAAAAAGCGAAATAAAATCCCAAATGCAAATTTGCCAGCTAAATCAAACGTTTTTGTAGAAATAAAACACATGCAGTTCTAGTGATTTCTTTTAACGATTTGTTGAAATTCTTTTCTTTCACCTCTTCACCTTTTATACACAAACAACAAACACTTTTCTAGAGCTATGGATACGTCTTATATAGCAAAAGATCGAAAATCTTTAGTATAACATATTTGCTGAAAAACTCGGAAATATCTGTTCAGATACAAAAAAGTTATGCCCAAAACATAAATTTTTTTTAAATACCTATTTTCTGGAACCATAAATCTTCCCGAGTCCAAGTTTTATCACCAAACTAAATGGATAATTTCCTCTTAAAGGCGTCCGTATATAAATCTGTCCATTCCATATATGTCCATATATAAACATCATTTTTTTCCCAACCATGGTGAAGGGTATATGAGATTCGGCATAGCCGAATTTAGCCGCTCTTACTTGTTTTTGCTAAATATTCTGTAAAAACTATGTAATTTGTAAAATGTAAATAGCAAAAAGATTTGCTAAATAATAATTGTTTTACTAAAAATCAGAACAAAAATAGCAAAGTGGGATTGAAAACCGTTTACAAATTTTTCTACTAATTTTTTTTTCTGAGTGTAATTATATAAAGAGGAAATGATGGTGTGAATAACATTGCAGATGGTGACTTCCAAGAAGGTGTTTACAAAACAACTGAACAGGATTCAGCACTCGGCTTATAATGTAGTTGATGGCTTGTACTGGAATCAGCCATAAGGACTTACCCCTCCGAACTCTCATTGCTACACCCAGAAAACAGTATCAGCTGTGGCCACCGAATTTGTTGTCAATCGAATTCTGGCGTGAAAGCCAATATTCAGTTGTACAATCTAATATTTATATTCCACAGAAATATTATTAGGTTCCACAAAATTTTATTTAAAAAAAATTTTATATTTAGATTTTTCCGGTATCGAACATGGGCAATGAGATTCATAGTTCACACTCTTGCTTACTGCACCACAAATAATTTTAATTTTCTTTGGTATATTTGCTATTTAAACTTTTGAATATATTATTTTAATTAAACAAATAATTTTTTAAATCTTTGCATTTTCCGGGATTCAAACTCGGTAATTCTGTGTAGTAAGCTCTCTCTGTACCTACTACACCACAAAACTTAGGAATTTTTATAGCTAATTTTTAATTTAAACAATTTGTTACACAGATAAAACTGATTCGTGCTGACAACCGAATTTATAGTCAATCGAATGGTTCGGTTGTGCTAACTGAATTTTTCGGTTGTGACTACAGAAAACCAACACATAACCAGAGACATACAGGTTGGTTGAAAATACTGTTTTTGCTACGAAATATATTTTTTTATTCAATATAATCTCCTAGAAGCTCATTACACTTGTTCCAATGATCTTCCAATAATTTTATCCCATCCTTATAATGGTTTTCCGGAAGCTCTGCAAAATAACCGTCTACGGCTGCTATGGCCTCTTCATTCGACGAAAAATGCTTTCCACGAAGGAATTGTTTGAGATTTCTGAAGAGATAGTAGTCACTGGGAACCAAATCTGGTGAATACGGTGGATGTTCAAGCAATTCGTACTTTAATTCTTTGAATTTAGCCATCGTCAAAACACTTTTGTGAGCAGGTGCATTGTCTTGATGAAAAATGATTTTTTTCTTCTTTAAACCAGGTCTTTTCTCACGAATTTTTTCATCCAGCTGATCCAAAATGCTGCAATAATATTCAGAGTTGATAAACAATCAACTCTGAATATTATTGCAGCCTTTCTGAAGAAAATCAATCAACAAAATTCCTTCTTTGCTGATCGTTGTGACTTCACCTGCTTTGGAGCTGAACAACCAGCTTCAGTCTACTGTAAACGTTCTTGTTTCAATTTAGGATCATGGTGGTAGATCCAAGTTACATCCATAGTTATAAAACGATGCAAGAAGTCGGTTTTATTCGGCTTAAAACGCTCCAAATTACGCTGAGAAATTTGTTTTCGATCCAGTTTTTGTTGAATTGTTAATGTGTGCGGCACTTACTTTCCAAACAGTTTTTTTATACGTAATTCTTCATGTAAAATATGGAGTACTCGTTCGTCTGAGATGCCTATGGCATTAGCAATTTCACGCTTAGTCAAACTTGGATCTTCACTAACCATATTATGTACCTGCTCAATGTTTTCTGCTGTGGTTGCAGTTTTTGGTCGTCCAGCCCAAAATTCAACGGTGCGTTTTGACGGTAAGGACTGCTTATACACTTCTAACAATCGTTCATAAATTTCCTTTGCTTTTAAACCCTTCAAAACAAAGAATCTAATGACTGCACGATATTCAATTTTTTCCATATTAAAAAAAATCAATGACACGTCAACTTCAAATGGCTTGTAAACAAAGAAAGAATTGACAGAATGACTTGTAACTTTGCATGTGTTCTCAGGACAGTTATACCAACTTGAGAAAAAGAAAAAAGTTTGGAGCTAGCAGTGCCATCTCTTGGTGAGCGCAGGAACTTTTCAATAAACCTGTAAGTAATTTGATTGTGACAACAGAATTTTGGTTGCCTCAATAACAATTCGGTAGTAACAACCAAAAAATCCGGTTGCTGCAATTGAACCATTCGATTGGCAACAAAATCGGTTGTAGGAAAAAAAATGTTAGTATAAAATTTGTTTATCAATACCAATCATTAGTGACGTCTGTTATCAATACAATCCACAATTCGGTTACTTCTACTAAAACCCTAATTATTCCAAATAAAATTAAATCCTCACAGATAAATGTTAACGGTTTTGATCGAATTGCAACCAATCTTTTCTCTGGGTGCAGTTTTCTCTGTATATGAGCTACACGCTGAAAAAAAAACGCTGTGCTGAAAATATAATATACTAGTAATATACATATATTTGAAAACGCTGTAAGTTATATTTTCCGCATTTATAATACAATATACTTGCCTGCAAATATAATATGTTTGCTTGTAAACATATATATGTATGTTTGGGTGCTTTGAAATGCATCCACCGGCAAACTTATATATGATTGCCTGCAAATAAATATATGTTTATCATAATTATGTTTGCATTCCACAAGTATAATAATGATAAAATTAGAATTGCAAATATATGTTTATTTAGGTGGGAAAATACAAATATTAAAATGTTTGCCTGGAAACATATGTATAATAACCATAAATATAAAATACTTGGAAATGTTCTTCAAATATACATATAGTAGTTTCTAAACAAATATATATTTGCCTGTAAACATATTGAAACATGTCTTTTCCCTGCGTGTAGCGACTTCTGCTAGCTATGCGGTGCCACTTGTTTTTGGGTGTTACTACATAGGATCGACTTTGCTAGAAATTTTCGAGTAATCTTCTCTTGCAAGAAGGACTGAGACAGAAGGAACCCATTGGCAGGATTTGACATCAGGATATACACCTCGACGAACCGTGGGTATCTTCGTCGTTTATGTCATCTCCCACCCTTTTCGTTCAGTGCAAGGAAGAACTCTCTTGGCTAAGTTGCCAGTCCCTGATTACGGTTCCCTAGTCAGAGAGACTTAATCGATGTTAGACGGGCAAGGGCAGGGTCTGCCATCACTGGTCTAAGTAGCTACATCACTAGAAGTAATTAGGGGTGGGATCATCAAACATTATCTCCGAGGTAGATCTCTGCTAAGTATGAAGACTGGAGATGTTTCCACACTATCAGCTATGTCGACTGGCTGATAGGCAGATATGGTCTGGAACGGGTGCGCGATGTAAAATGTCGCAACTGTGGCACACAAGGTGAGGAGAAGAGGTTAATTCATCTCCTCCATGTTTGCCCGGCACTGGAAAACTTGTCAATAACATCGGATATAGAATTAAATAATATTTTCAGTTATCTAAAACTTTCGGGTTGGCCCTAGATCTCCGGGTGTTGTGGTCTTTTAAAACGGAGACACTTTTGACACTGTGTGATACTTACCACTTAAACTAACCAATCAGATTATAATTAAACTTGTAAAATAATGAACGTGTAGCTGCCTAAACTTATATTTAAAAAGGGGGATTAAAAGGTGGGGTTAAAAATTACCCCGAATTTTGTTTTCTTCTTATACAAATTGGCTGTCAAATAAAAGATATCCTGAAGACCCGTTCAACTTCTAAAAAAATATTAAAAAGCCTTCAAACAAGCAAAATTCAAACATTTTTGAAACTCATTTAAACCCACTCTAAATATTATCTAACGATAACTTTTAAAGTGTTGTCAATTCTATCACATGTCGAATGCAATTTTTTTAAAAAATCTGCTTAAGATAATCCTGATATGTGCCTAAAGATATTTTAGCAAAGAAAAATAATAAATATTGAAAGAACTTTTCTTCGAAATTAATTTAAACAAAATAACTAATTGTTAGTAAATTTTCAAATAATACAATTTTTTACTTTCTCTATTATACAATATTTTTTTTTATTATGTAACATTTTTCATTAGTCTTATAAGAAAATTATGACATTTATATGCCAGAACATTTTCAAAGACTATTGAGACATATAAATACAATTTTATTTCCTTTTTTTTCCAATTCAATCCTATAGTCATAACTTCTGGTTATAACGGCATACATATGTACGATACTACTGAATATATCTATGGATTTATACATATTTATCTATAACTTACATTTAGGTAAACATATGTATGTAATTGCTATGAAGTAAAATCTAAAAAAGAGTGGACTAGAAGGAGAAAACGTAAAATAAAATAATGGTAACAAAAAATGTACTTATAGATTAAAGTAAGTTGATTTCCTACTATTTTACTGAGGCTGCTACTAAAATCATGGGATGTCATATTTTTTTTTGATATGATTCTTTTTTTTTTTTCTTTTTTTAATACAAAACCTTAACCCACAAATGTACTTTAGACCGAATGTTTAGTTATTCAAAATAAACCACGGTGAATCCCAAAATTGTTTAGCTGGATCAAGAATACTTAAGTAAGACTATAAAGTCTTCTCGTCTGTAGCAACCGTTCAACCTCTCCTGTCATACTTAAAAGGGTTTCGTTTTTATTAAAAAGTGTTAAAAAATTATACTTTTCAAATGACCGCGTTTTTGGTGATTATATTACAAAATTGTATTTTAGAATTTAAAAATTTATTTAAAATTAAAAGAAATTGTGACTTCTTCAGGGGAAATAAAAAAAAAGACAATTTCCCCTGAAGAAGTCACCCAATGTGGTGACGAAATATTGGGATAAATAAAGATTTATAATTAATTTTTTTTTTTTTTATAAATAAAGGATCTTTGGCTCAATAAGGAATATTATGTGAATAGAGAAGATCGAAGAAAACTAAAATAATTATTTATTAATTTATTATGTTCATTTTTTGTTTCACTTAGATATGGGTCTACCGGAGTAAAAATGTGACATCTTTGGTGGGTTAATGCTATGAATGTAAAAAGAGTCGAAATAGTCTTAGTCCGTATGTGTGTATTTGTATGTATTTAGTCCACACATTTACTAAATATTCTTTTGTGCTAATGTACTGTCAATTCTTGTTGTTCATCTTTCGTTGTTGAAGTCTGCCTCTCAGCGGCTATTTCGGATTAATGTCAAAGTGAAAGGATTTTCCTAATATACGAGAGTACATACAATGTGCTTTTTTTTGTCCCTTAGTTTATTTCCTTTCAGTGTTTTTTTTTTTCATTTTGTTTCGGTATTCTTAATGCATTGAAAATTTAGTATTATAGAATTTCATATTTGTTTTTTTTTTTTTTGGTTTTATATGTTTTTTTTTTGCTAATACAAAAAAAAAAAAATATATATCCTTTTTGTTTTCTTGTCTGTATGTGTTTTATATGCATGAATGTACATATAGATGAGTGAATGTTGTTGCTGTCTACTGCTATTTATTTTATAGTATGTCTCAATGAATTAAGTTTTTGTATGTATGATACTTTTTTTTTTGTAGAGACCAAAATAAATCTGCTGAGTTTTTATATCTGTTTTTTCAGATTTTTGCTTAAAGGTATGATTTGTGTGTATAGATGTATGTTTTTATGCTCTCTAGTTTTCTTTTTTTTTGTAACAACAAATATTATCTTTAATTGCCATGGTAAAAGATGGTACATTGTTAGTTTATATTGTTCAGAATTTACAAAATATATTCCATGAATTCTATTGTATTATCGAGCTTTAATTTGGTTAAGTAGACAAATATGTATTCTTCATTAAATTACTTAAGGGTAAATTATAAAATTTTCTATACAATATTTAAGTACACTAGGATGGGTCGAAAAATATGATTAGAGTAATTCAACATGATTCCGGAAAGGTTCTAACCATCAATATTATCGCTACTATTATTATTATTATAGTAAATGTTTAATTATTTCACGATTGCCACTTTCTATTTTATAATATGATTGGCTGTAACCATAATGTGGTAACGAAAATTCTGACTAAAAAGCTGACAAATATCAGTAAATAATTATATATCAAATAAAACATGACTTTGACATTTACAGTCTTGTTTTCATAAACAAAATTTTATTATTTCAGTCACCCATGAGGGCGAATCAATAAGTCCGTGACTTTTTGATCCTTTTTGCAAAAAAAAATATTTTTTACTTTACTTTTTGATCCTTTTTGCAAAAAAAAAAAAAAATTATTTTTCAACATAATCTTCTTTTAGCTCAATACACTTAGTCCAACGTTTCTCCAATTTTTATATCCCTTCCAAAAAATAGGATTTCTCGAGGTCCATAAAATAGGCATTTTTTTGATCAATAATTTCGTCGTTGGAGCTAAATCTCTTTCCACCGAGAAATTTCTTTAGGTATGGAAATATCAAATAGTCACTGGGGGCTAGATCTAGAGAATATGGCGGATAAGGTACCCATTCGTAGCCCAATTCATGGAATTTTGCCATTGAGACTACACACGTGTGCACCCGTGCATTATGGTCAGTTGAGAGCAAACGCGGCACCCATCTTGCAGACAGCTTTCATAAATCCAACTGATCATTTAAAATCGAAACCACACTGGCATATGAACTGCCTATGGTATCAACAATCTCACGCTCTTCGACATTTTCGGGTGTATTGACCTCAATTGGCCGTTCAGAACGTTCAACGTCATTTGTACTTGTGGACCACAACGAAAGTCAGTAAACCGCTTTTTATTTATTATTTGTTTTCCTTGGTTTGATTGGAGCTTTTTTTTGGCAAAAAATAATGTTTAATGAGCACTCGAAATTCACTTTTTTCCATTTTTAAAAAAATCCACGAGGTTGTATGTTTTGAACATCTGATAAACGCAAAGTAAATGACGTAACTTGTTTAGTAGTCTACTAACAGGTGGTGCTTGATAGGAGCAGTATTGCATTTCATATAACTGCGAGGGAAGTTCGAAAAGTCACGGATTTACTGATCCGATAGATACTTTCTTCATTTTTTAATTATTTTAATAGTTTTTCTAAAAAAGTGGTGTTAGTGCTTAGATAACCACCATGTACGAAAACAAAAACCAGTAGGTATCTAAAGACCGATACACTTAAAATAGTTTGTATGTTAAAATAACTGAAAATATCATTTAAAAGAAATGATATTTCATTTAAAAACCGGTGTATTTAATTTTCATTTAAATTAAATGCCTTTTGTTATTTATTTTTAAATGTTGATTAATCAACTGACACATCCGTAAGAAACAAATGATATAATCAGTTAAAATAAATGTCAAAATTTTACCTACCAATCCTTAAAAAATAAATGTTGTTTTTCATTTATTTGAAATTGTTTCCCTTTTTGTATTTTTTGTTTTTTTTTGTGTTTAATATACTCGTACAATACAAACTGTATGTACGCATAGCTATAGACACTTTTTGTGTGAATGTGTTTGTGTATGTATGTGTGTTTATGAAGTTCTTGTAATTTGTATTGAAAAATTTTGTAAAATTTAAATAAAAAACAAGTAAAAAAGGGCTAAATTCGACTGTGACGAATCTTTGAATACCCTCCACCAAAGGGGATGAAGATTATATACGTATATACTAAATTTTGCATGAACTGTAATATGAATATGTTTTGTCAATTTATGTAACAAACTTTTGTTATTTAGTTTTAGCAATGTTTTTTTACAGAGGTCCGCTCTGTTAGCGACTTTAACATTGTTCATTTTTACGTTAACTTAGTTATCATAGTATGTAAGACAATAAATGTAATCGAACAATAAGAAGACTTAATAACATTTTTACTTACTTTAAAATTGTACAAATTTGTATGGAAAATTTAGAGGTACCTTCACATTTTCAATCATAACTTTTGAACCGCTTGACCGATTTTCTCATTTTAAATACCAAACTGCTCGGAAGGATGTTCAATAATCTGGGTAAAAATAGGCACCCCCGCTTGCGTCTTCGCGTCGTGATCGTGATTTCAACAGACAGACAGAAAGACGGACATCGCTAAATCGACTTAAAATTGCATAAGGATCACGAATATATATACTTTATGGGGTCTTAAACCTATATTTCGACATATTACAAACGGAATGACAAACTGATATATACCCTCACCATATATGGTGGAGGGTATAAAAATAAATTGAATTTTTTTGAATTTTTTTTTTGAAACAGACAGCAATCAAAGTTTCAATTTGTAAAAAATGTACGGACACAAATAAACCACAAGTTTCCGTTTTATGGGTAAATTTTTATTAAATTTCAAACAAATGAAAAAAGTTAAATGAAACTGAAAAATATCGGTAAATGATAGTAAATCATTTTGAATAAATGTATAAACCAGTTAATATAGATATTTCTTTGAAAAATAAATGTATGTTCATTTATTTTTAAATGGAACGGAAAACTTTTTTATTAAACTACAAACAGTTAACTACATAATGTTTTGAGTGTAGCAATCTATTCGTTGAAATTACGGACATTAATGAAAGAGTAAATTAATAATAAGTTGGTTTGTTTTCCAAATTTCGAACAAAAAAGTACCAAAAATTGTTTTTTTTTATTTTTATCCCCTTAACCTCGGAGATGTCACTTTAAAAAAATATGAGTTTAAGCTTTGACTTGCATTCTATAAAACATACACGAGTCTGGCCGAAATCAGCGTGTAAGTGGCGAGGAAATTCTGTTATAATTTTTTTACCCGAGAAATTCCTTAATATTTTCAGGAAAACAAAAAAAGCCAATATTTACAAAATAATCAAATGTAAGTTAATATTGAAAAAATAAATGTATACTCAAATAAGAAAGTCTGCAAAAAGCTGTACGATGCTGTAATTTTTAGTAAAGTAAAGGTAGTAAAAAAATTAGTAAACGTTACTAAAAATTTGTAAAATTTTTGATAAACACGTAATGGGAATTGATTTACCAAAATCAGCCATTATATTAGTATATTAGTTTTCTAAAACTCAATTGCATGTTTTATATGCTTTGAATTATTTCAACTTAATCAGAACTATGCTTTCAATTGTGACAAAAAAAATTGTTAAAATTTGTACTAATTTCAGCAAATCGGTTTATAAATTTATTAAAATGTTTTGCTAAAATCAGCAATGAAAATTTGAAAAAAAAATTAAATTTTTATTTTTTTTAATTTTATTTACAAAAATTTTTTCATAAGTTAAAATGCTTAAATTTATACTACGACTAGTCTATTAGGATTAACTATTAGTTTTAATCGAAATAAATTATAATGCTTAAGTACAGCTAATGAGACTTCTTCATCTCAATTAATGCTGGTTTACGCAAAGAAAAACATGGTTGGATCAATCATATTCGAAGAGCATCATATATTTTTGTGTTTATGGTTGTGCCAACCATAATAGTAATATATTATGGTTATCATATTATGATAATAAAATTACCATATTTTTACCATTATATGGTCCCTACAGTTATATTATGATTCAAAAATTACCATATTATGGTCCTAAATAAACATCATAAAATAAATTTATCATAATATGATCGCACGTAATCATAGTGTGCTCAAAATGTTATCATATTATGGTCCCTCATAACTATATAACGATTCCTGGATTATCCTTTTATGATCCATAATCCAAGGAAATTTCTTAAAGGAATAGTTGTTAGAAACTATAAAAAAGCTCATTTAATTTAAGAATATTTCCTTTAGAAATGTTTTTTTCTAAAAAAAATTAATATTAATGACTTTTTGAAGAAAAATTATTAAGTAAATATCATAGACTTTAAGAACTTTCCTTTCTTTGATTGTATAATTATTTATTGATTGTTTCCAGCATTTTATCGTTGCATAATTATCATATTTTTTTATATTCAGAATTTGTGTTACCTCAGTATGGTTGCAGCCAATCATGATATAAAATAGATGGTGCCAATCATAAAATAGTAAAATATTTACTAAATAATGATGGTAGCGACCATATTGATGGTTAGAAAACCAATAACTTGGTTGTGACAACCATACCCGATTGCAGCAAGCACAATATAGTAGCAGTGATCATATTGCAACCATGTTTTTTCTCTGCGTGTTAAATCTCGTTAGCAAATTATGTGGTTGAAAACGGTTAAGTCTTCTAGTCAAGTTATAAGAATCTAGTAATAAAGGAACCAAATCGTTACAGTGTTGCTCTAGCCTTTTGTTGTGCTTTATTGCGTAGTATTCTATTTCTTCTCTTACAGTTTTTATTTTCAAATCTCAATGTAAGTCGCTATTACGAATATACCAGGCAGCATTAACCATATCTTTCAAAACTTTATTTTGAAAACGCTGGATAATATCAATAATGAATTCCGTATGTCCACACTGGTTTGAGTACCTGATTATATATCATAATTTTATTTGATAATGATAAGTTTGACTTTTTACCTATAAGCCATTTTAACTTAATGTATCTTAAGTTTAGCTCTTCTAATTTTTTCTTTAAGTGGACTTTCCATCTAAGTTCTGCATTTAGTGTCATTCTAGTGTCATCTTGTGTTTGTTATTGGAATTTTTATAAAATCTATATAGATATTTGTTGGAATTAAAGTTTTATTTGTAAAATAGACGTGAGTTGATTTAGAGCTATTTAGAGTGATTTTTCATTCTTTTGTCCCCTGGACTACTTTATTCATTTATTGATAGCTATATAACTATTAGGCCCCACTGAAATAACAACAGTGTCATCTGAAAATGTGCCTAGAATGCACTCGGGGTTAATTGGTAGACCCCTCGTAAATAAAAGATATAGAACTGGACCTAGTATACTTCCTTGAGGTACTCCTGATGTTATCGGTTGAAGACTGGAGTAATCAGCTTCTTGTTTCACGAAGAAGTATCTTTCTGATTGCAATACTTTAATAGTAGCGTTTAACTTTTATAGTAGGCTCGAAAGCGTTTAACTTTTATAGTAGGCTCGAATGCCAAACTGCTTCAACAGCTTTGAATACATCTAGAAAAACGGCAGAACAGATTTGATTTTCTTCAAATGCTTTTTCTATTGTACCAGTAATTCTGTGGACTTGTTCTTTTTACGAAATCCGAATTGATGATTGGGTATCAGATTTCTTCTTTCTATAACTTCGTTTAATCGACTACAAATTAGCTTTTCGATAATGATTTTTTTTTTTATTTTCAACTTGGATTCATAAAATTTTCTCTCTTTTCAAATCAAATTTCAGTACTGGTTTCTTTTTGGTTACCCTAATAATGACATAGAAACAAGACAAATCCTGTAACATCGATATAACATTTTTGGTACAAATCTAAGAAGTCCTACAAGCCAAATTTATTAACTTAAAGTCATGGTATTTTTTTGAATATGGTCTGTTAAAATAAGGGATATTTTTTATATTTTGAATTTCGATTTCCAGAAAATACATGTTACTGAAAAATAATAATTTAAAAAAATAATCCCTAAAAATTCTAATTTTTACCTCTGCGCGGCACAGCTTTAAGTTATACGATTTCGCTGAAATTTAAAAAATTTAAGCTAAAGATACTCAGGTATAAAAATTAGTATAAATTTTTTGTAATGTTTCTTAAAATTGATAAAAAAAAATTTTTAAATACCATACAAATTTCAACTTTGTCCGCTTTGATATACGCGTGTGACTTGATTTGTTTCAAAACTTTTACCAAGTAAGTATTTCATAAAAACTGAATTTTAAAACAAAAACTGCCAGACTATTGTATCATATTCTGATGGTCTTAAAAACCGACCAAACAATATACATTCATAATTCTGTTTTAACAAAAAAACAAAAGAAAAAAAAACTTCATCAACATCAATTTAACCAATGGAAACCTTTAAAGTAGTGTGTGAAAATAACTTAAATATATTCACACAAATGACAGAAAAACAAACATCACCTTGGCGATCTGGAATTTGCCCAGGTAGCGACAGAAATTATGATGGTGTGGGTATTGATGGCAATAAAAGAAATATCAACAACGAACAAAAATAGATAGTATTATAATAATGCGTAGGTAAGTCTTAAATGAAATAAGTTAAGGCTCAGAAAATATATGTATTAAATTCAGGCGTGCCAAGTATTTTAAATATTAAAAATAAAGATGCTAAAGATGTTACCTCAAGCTCAAAAAGAAAAAGGTTAAATAAAAGATAAAAAAAAACCTGTAACGATAGACTTATCTTCCAAGGATATATGCCGGACCAGGTCACCTACTTTGAGGCCCTGTGAATATTCCTTGAGGGTCTGTGAATATCCTTCAAGGTCCTGTAGATTCCTTTGAGGTTATGCGAATATATTTTGCAGTCCCTTGAATATCACTTAACGTCATGGGAATATTTCCTAAGGTCCTGTGAATATCTATTGAGGTCCTGTGAATGCCATTTGAGCTGCTGTGAATATCCTTTGAGGTCCTGCGAATACCATGTAAGGTGCTTTGAATTTTCTTTGATGTCCTGCGAAGATTTTTTAAGGTCCTGCGAATATTCTTTGAAGTCCTGCAAATATCTCTCGAGGACTGGTAAATCCTAGGAATGTGGGTTTCACCAGGAATTGTACCGAACGGAGCTCACATCCTTTGCTTACTTCGAGTACTCCTCCTGAATGTACTAATGTCCTTTGAGTGTCGTTGAACTAGATTTTCACCGGGGAAGTGCGCCGTACATAGGTCACTTCTTTCAAAATCCGTGTTCACACAATCTAAGAGCTTAGTTCGGCTTGAAAAGTAATTTCACAGGGAATTTAATGTTATATTTAGCAAAATTAGAAACGGCGTGGAAAACAATGTGGAGAAAATTGTTTTTTTTTTTTGAGATTTTTATATTTCTTCTAAGCAAACAATAGCAAATGGGGTTTTAAATTAAAGACACTTTAAATATCTAACTCGTACTATAAAAAACATGCAAATGATACGATTAAAAAGATAGAAAAAGCTCTTGCTTTTTTGGTGATTTGTATGAGGTACGATATAAGAGTACTGCCACAAAATTTATATTAATTATTAGATACTCGATTTAAACAAAACGGTTTCTCGGATTTTTTCGATATTAATCTATTTTTATTTACCATAAAGAGCGCGTCAAAATAATAAAGTCACTTAATTTTTGTTTTGTTTATGAAAAAATAAAAAAGTATTGAATAACACCAGTGGCGTGCCCAGGGGGCCTTGCTCCCCCGAAATTATTTCCAAGTTACAATTTTTTTACTATGTTTAGTGTACATATATACAAAATAGCTTGTATTTGTTTGTTTCCAATTGATATTTTTGCAAGTCCAATTGCGTTTTACCAGATTTTGCTGAAATTTGTGCAGAAATGAGAAAAATGTGCTTTGAAATCAGGAACATTTTCTCAAATTTCTTTCAGTTACCGAACCCTGTAATATTTAGAAAATTTTATTTAGCCGCTGCTTACGATAATATCTCTATACTTATAATTCCTCTATTATTAATTATTTACACATCCGTAATATTATTTGGGTAAAAATATTCAAAAATACACTTTAAAGTTTTGAAATCCCGTTCAATTGCCTTTTTCATTTAATTTTACGACTTTTATCTTTTTTCCAACTTGTCTAAAAAATGAGTAATAAAAGGTTGATTTATCTGCTATTACCCAGTATTGAGTAATCAGCAGAACAACAACATAATAAAAACGTTAGAAAAAATATATGTATTTATTGTTTTTAAATGTTGTATTTTGTGTGGGTATGAGCTGGTTAAATAATTTAAATTAAATTCAGATATCCAAATTTCTATGAAATTTTAAAAATTGTTCAAATATTTTGTCAAAGAAATTTTAAAATCTTTTGTCAATTTGTATTTAGTTTAGAATTTATTTTGCTACTTCGCACAGGCCATAAGTGAAATTACTTATTTTATATATTTTCTTTTAAAACAAAATTAATTGTATTTCCAATTGTATTACTTTTTTTAAAATTAAAATCTGACATTCAAATACCACATTAAGTCTTAACATACAGGTTGGTTGAAAAGTTCCTGCGCTCGAAATGAAAGAATACTGTTTTTGTTACGAAATATGTTTTTTATTCAATATAATCTTCTAAAAGCTCAATGCACTTGTTCCAATGCTCTTCCAATAATTTTATCCCATCCTTATAATGGTTTTCCGGAAGCTCTGCAAAATAACCGTCTACGGCTGCTATGGCCTCTTTATTCGACGAAAAATGCTTTTCACGAAGGAATTGTTTGAGATTTTTGAAGAGATAGTAGTCGCTGGGAGCCAAATCTGGTCAATACGGTGGATGTTCAAGCAATTCGTACTTTAATTCTTTGAATTAAGCCATCGTCAAAACACTTTTGTGAGCAGGTGCATTGTCTTGATGAAAAATTATTTTTTTCTTCTTTAAACCAGGTATTTTCACACGTATTTTTTCATCCAGCTGATCCAAAAGGCTGCAATAATATTAAGTGTTGATTGTTTTACCTTTCTGAAGATAATCAATCACAAAATTCCTTTTGCATCCCAAAAAACTGATGCCATAACCTTCTTTGCTGATCGTTGTGACTTCACCTGCTTTGGAGCTGAACAACCAGCTTCAGTCCACTGTAAACGTTCTTGTTTCAATTTAGGATCATGGTGGTAGATCCAAGTCTCATCCATAGTTATAAAACGACGCAAGAAGTCGGTTTTATTCGGCTTAAAACGCTCCAAATTACGCTGAGAAATTTGTTTTCGATCCAGTTTTTGTTGAATTGTGCGGCAATAACTTTCCAAACAGTTTTTTCATACGTAATTCTTCATGTAAAATATGGAGTACTCGTTCGTCTGAAATGCCTATGGCATTAGCAATTTCACGCTTAGCCAAACTTGGTTCTTCACTAACCATATTATGTACCTGCTCAATGATTTCTGCTGTGGTTGCAATTTTTGGTCGTCCTTAGCGTGGATCGTCTTTAAGGCTGGTACGACCACGCTTAAATTCACCAGCCCAAAATTGAACGGTGCGTTTTGAAGGTGAGGACTCCTTATACACTTCTAACAATTGTTCATAAATTTCCTTTCCTTTTAAACCCTTCAAAACAAAGAATCTAATGACTGCACAATATTAAATTTTTTCCATATTAAAAAAAATCAATGACACGTCAACTTCAAATGGCTTGTAAACAAAGAAAGAATTGACAGAATGACTTGCAACTTTGCATGTGTTCTCAGGACAGTTATACCAACTTGAGAAAAAAAAGTTTGGAGCTAGCAGTGCCATATCTTGGTGAACGCAGGAACTTTTCAACCAACCTGTATATATTTAAAATTAAAAATATTTAATTAATAACACTTGTATAGACTGTCAAAATAGTTATAGTAGTTAAAAAGTAAGATTTTATAAAAATACTGCCAAGTCTTGGCAATTCTTGGCTTTTGAAAGATTTTTAAACAATCTAATCGATTTTTAAATGGTCTTTGAATTTGAGTAAAAATTTGCACGTGGCTATTTCAGGTTTCCATGATATTTTTGCTGTTTTTTATTTTTAAAAATTCGATGTTGTTCACGGTGGCCTTGTGCAAAATGGTCCCAAGAAATATGACTCCAATTTAAAAATGTAATTAAGCCCAATTTTTTGGGTAAAAATTTCATAATGAAAATTAACACTAAAAATATGATGGGAAATTACCCCAACCAAATTAAAATTAGCTTTTATTTATTATGTAAAATAGTACCAATTTGATGAAATGAAAAATGACCCCGAAATATGCAAAACAAAGAAATGTTGCGTTATACGCATTTATGTACTCCTTATAAAGATTTAAGTTACTTGGGCCAATATAAATCGAAATATTTTAAAGAATTAGAATAAAAATCATTTTATATAAATCTAATATTTTAGTGATGCGAAACCACTGCCTTTCAAAATATGTCAAAAATTAAGTAAATCTTAGCTCTGCGTCCATGAGTGTGTCCTCCCAGCCAGTTCTTACTGAATTTGCTGGTTACAATGGAAGAGCCATCAATTTCCCATATGCGGACGATCTAATAAAATTTCAGAGCGAATTCTCTGAACAAGCTCTAAGACGCAAAGTTGTTCTTAATGTATGAAAAAAATTTTCATACAAATAGATTTTCCGGTCACGATAAAGGGGTAAAGAATTTATAGTGTATTGCACCAATCCAAATCTTTGACGTTTCGTCAAAAGAATTTTGTAGCATAATAGATTTTTATCAAAATGATCTAAAGGCGGAGAGAATCAAAATGTAGTTAATATTAAACATATACATTAGATCTCAGTCAATGAAATAAATAAGTTTTGAATAAAATTTATTTATGAATTTAAAAGCTGAAAATTTTGTTTTAAATGCTTCAAAAAGGTAAAACAAAAATTAGGTTTAGAAATTGGCAGATTAAAAAAAAAATAGAAAATATATTTTGGACACGCCGCTGAATAGCACCATTACCATTAAAATACTTATTGCTCAAACCTTTTTTATAAATAAATCATTCGCTCTCATTCGGACTTAAGTGTATGTCCCATTTTTGGACATGAAACGGTTGTGAAAAGTATCTTAACTTCTGATTCCTCTTTTTCCACCTATTACCTATATATGTATTAAATATATTTTTGAATTTCAAACATGGTAAAAATTGAGTTTAAAAGGTTAAATTGCTCGCATAAATACTCAAACCGCTGGAGCAGGGAACTAAAAACTAAACATTAGTCATGCAGGTTCCTCTTCCAACGTAAAAATACTCTAACATTTAATTTTTAGGCAAAAAGGTGCATAAAGGGATATGTGTATGTGCCCCACTGGGGAATGATCCCCACCCCTAGTACATAAGGTACAAAACATTAAATATTCCAATGTGCACATAACAGGTAATCAAAGTAAGGATTATAAAGAGAACTCAGAGAAATCAAAAGGAATTATTTGACCAAACAATTTGTTTTTTTATGTGTTAATTTTTTTTTTTGTATGAATTTAAATTTAATTTTTCAATCACCAAAAAAAAAATTTATTAAAATCTATTTTTATAAGCTTTTTGATTTTATTAAATAATATGTTACAAAATTTTTCATTTTTATATTGTAATTTTCGTTAATCCGAAGGAAAAAGGAGCGTATGAGCAATATTAATTGTAAGCATATGACTATTTATTATTTATTTTATATTACTCATATAATTACAAATTATATTCTAATACCCTAACCAAGCACTAGCAACAAAGACCATCGGTTCGTTGTAGCGAAAACAGACCAGAGCCTCTGGTGGGAATTGAGCCCACTACCCCCGCACTGATAAGCTAGCACGCTACCAACTAGCCTACCGGGGCGCTCGACTATTTATTAAGTATTCATTTTGGATTTGTAACTAGGAATGTATTACGAGCATTCATTTTTAATACTATTTAAAAACACAAAATCTAAGCGATTATAATTAAGTGGATTTAGAAAATCCATAATCGATTCACACAATTTTTAATCTAATGTAGTACGAGCATACTTTTATGATAAAATTGTCGCAATTCATAATATTTATAAATTGTTACATAAGATGAAATTCTATAGAAAATATGTTGGTGATGTTTTTATATTATAGCTGATCTTTTTAATACCTGTACGTATAAATTTGTATTTTTAGTCTAGTTCGAGATCAGAGATTTTTTTTTGCCAAATGAAAAAATTTTCTTATTTTTATTTAGTAATCATGGAGAATGCACATACAAAGTTATTAGACAAAAGCTGAATGGAATGCATTTTCTGGTCCGCTACGACCTTCATCAACATTCTTCGTGCCCTTGAAAGTGACAATTTTAAATATCACTATTTAACTCACAAATCAACAAAAAAAACTATTTATGCTAACATACCGTTGATTTTTTTATTATCGAGTTTATATTAAATTAACTTACTTTTATTGAGTATTCTCCATGATTACTAAATATAAAGAAGAACATTTTTTCATTTGGAAAAACAAAAATTTCTATGATCTCGAGCCATAAAAATACATTTTCATACATATTTTATGAAAAACTTCATAAACATGATGAAGCTTTTTCTCTAAGTAAAGCAATTTTTTCTTTTCAAATATATTTTTTGCAAACAAATTTTTTATTTAGCTGTTGCACAGTGTAATTTAACAAAAGCAACTTTAAAATATAAATGTTGCTTTTAATAAGAAGCAAAAAATAATGTATAACAGGATTCGGAAAAAACAAACTAAAGTATTAAAATAAAACAAGTAAGAGCGGCTAAATTCGGCTATGCCGAATCTTATATACCCTTCACCATGGTATTCTGAAGGAGATGAATACATCGTTGGAATCTACTACCTCATAGCTCTCCACAAACAAGCGGTATCCCCATTTATTTTTTCTTAAATGTCCAAAAATTTTAATCCAAAATAATATGTCATGTAAAATCTCAAATTTATATTTTTCCATATGTTTCAGCGCTTTTCTTGTCAAATTTGGCATTTTCTAGGCAAAAAAAAGTTGGCGACACTACTATTTATTTTTTATTTATATCATTCACAATAGTTGTGAAACGTATTTAACCTACGTATTTATCTTCACACTCTTATTAAACAAAGGGATTTTACTGGAAAAATTAGAGGTAGTCCTGGTTTTTTGCTAATATCTCAGCCATTTATTAACCGATCTGTCTGATTTTTAATAGCAAACAGAAATGGATCACATGTAACAGAAATAAAAAAGAATCAAGTCCTCATCATGTCTGGGTTCTTCGGAAAACCCATTTCAACACACAGACGGACAGACGGACAGACGGACAGACGGACATCGTTAAATCAACTTCGCTCTTCATATGGACCGAGAATATATATACTTTATAGGGTCTAAGATCAATATTGTAGAAATTACAAACGGAATGACAAACTTATATATACCCTTCCACCTATGGTGAAGGGTATAAAAATCCTTTGATGTATTGTACACACTATAAGTATAAACACTGAATAAAAAAAAAATAAAATAAAAAATCATAGAAAAAATATTATTATAACAACAGCAACAACATAATATAAAAACAAGTAAGAGCGGCTAAATTCGGCTATGCCGAATCTTATATACCCTTCACCATGGTTGGGAAAAAACTGAAGTTTATATATGGACATATATGAAATGGACAGATTTATATACGGACGCCTTTAAGAGGAAATTAACCATTTAGTTTGGAGATAAAACTTGGACTCGGGAAGATTTATGGTTCCAGAAAATATGTATTTTAAAAAAATGTATGTTTTGGGCATAACTTTTTTGTATCTGAACCGATATTTCCGAGTTTTTCAGCAAATATGTTATACTAAAGATTTTCGATCTTTTGCTATATAAGACGTATCCATAGGTCATAATACAGCTTTAGAATAGTGTTTGTTGTTTGTGTATAAAAGGTTAAGAGGTGAAAGAAAAGAATTTCAACAAATCGTTAAAAGAAATCACTAGAACTGCATGTGTTTTATTTCTACAAAATAGTTTGATTTAGCTGGCAAATTTGCATTTAGGATTTTATTTCGCTTTTTTATTAGAAATATTTGTAATTTCTTTAGCTTAATTTTAAAAATTTGAAGGAAAATAGTTTATAATTTTTTTTTATAAATTATTATAAGTTATGACCTAAAATAGTTGCACTCAAAGGTAAATTATGTATAAAATTTTCTTAATATGTGAGAAATAAAATGGTTTAAAAATCTTTTTATAAATTCTTTTAAATCGGTGCAAAAAATAGAAATAAAACCGTTTGTATTTTGTTTGTATCAGAGGGTTTTTATACAAATTTTGATGTTTTTAGCCTATTTATGGATTATTTAATTATTAATATAAAATTTAAATTAATTATTAAATGTAAAAAAAAAAACAAAAAATAAACAAAAAAAAAAAATCTTAACGAACCCGCGACCCTTCCACCTGTGGTGAAAGGTATAAAAACGTTTGTATTTTGTTTGTATCAGAGGGTTTTTATAAAAATGTTGATGTTTTTAGCCTATTTATGGATTATTTAATTATTAATATAAAATTTTATATAAATTAATTATTAAATGTTAAAAAAAACCAAAAATAAGCAAAAAAAAAGTCTTAAGAAAATAATAAAAAAAAAATGTAAAAAAAAAAGTGAATTGACCTCACCGAGATTTGAACCTCGAACCCCACGGCCTTAGAGAAAAAAAAAAGTATTTGTGACACAGCGTCTAGACAACTGAGCTATTGAAGCTCACACAAAATCATCGTCAATAGAGGTACATATATAAAAGTCTTCGTTCATTAGAGATTTGCTTAGTTTTTATTTAAATGACAAATCTTTATATGTGTTTGTTGTTTGTGTATAAAAGGTGGAGATGAAAGAAAAGAATTTTAATTATAAATATAAAATTTTATATAAATTAATTATTAAATGTTAAAAAAAAACAAAAATAAGCAAAAAAAAAGTCTTAAGAAAATAATAAAAAAAAAATGTACAAAAAAAAAGTGAATTGACCTCACCGAGATTTGAACTTCGAACCCCACGGCCTTAGAGAAAAAAAAAGTATTTGTGACACAGCGTCTAGACAACTGAGCTATTGAAGCTCACACAAAATCATCGTCAATAGAGAGAAAAGAATTTTAACACATGGATGTGTTGTTATGCTCAAAATTCTACATACATATTAAACAAAAGGGTGTGAAGATAAATACGTAGGTTAAATACGTTTCACAACTATTGTGAATGATATAAATAAAAAACAAATAGTAGTGTCGCCAACTTTTTTTTGCCTAGAAAATGCCAAATTTGACAAGAAAAGCGCTGAAACATGGAAAAATAAAAATTTGAGATTTTACATGACATATTATTTTGGACTAAAATTTTTGGACATTTAAGAAAAAATAAATGGGGATACCGCTTGTCTGTGGAGAGATATGAGGTAGTGGATTCCAACGATGTATTCATCTCCTCCAGAATCGCTCTAGGTTTCGAGTTTTGCATTTGACAAGAAAATTTATTTTTGAAATTTCTCATAACATTATTTAAAATTAAAATTTTTGGACATTTAAGAAAAAATAAATGGGGGTACCGCTTGTTTGTGGAGAGCTATGTGGGAGTAGATTCCAACGATGTATTCATCTCCTCCAGAATCACTCTAGGTTTCGAGTTTTGCATTTGACAAGAAAATTAATTTTTGAAATTTCTCATAACATTATTTAAAATTAAAATTTTTGGACATTTAAGAAAAAAATAAATGGGGGTACCGCTTGTTTGTGGAGAGCTATGAGGTAGTTGATTCCAACGATGTATTCATCTCCTTCAGAATCACTCTAGGTTTCGAGTTTTGCATTTTAAAGAAAATTTATTTTTGAAATTCCACATAACATTATTTGAAATTAAAATTTTTGGTCATTTAAAAAAAAAATAAATGGGAGTACCGCTTGTTTGTGGAGAGCTATGAGGAAGTAGATTCCAACGATGTATTCATCTCCTCCAGAATCACTCTAGGTTTCGAGTTTTGCATTTGACAAGAAAATTTATTTTTGAAATTTCTCATAACATTATTTAAAATTAAATTTGTTGGACATTTAAGAAAAAAATAAATGGGGGTACCGCTTGTTTGTGGAGAGCTATGAGGTAGTAGATTCCAACGATGTATTCATCTCCTCCAGAATCACTCTAGGTTTAGAGTTTTGCATTTGACAAGAAAATTTATTTTTGAAATTTCTCATAACATTATTTAAAATTAAAATTTTTGGACATTTAAGAAAAAAATAAATGGGGGTACCGCTTGTTTGTGGAGAGCTATGAGGTAGTAGATTCCGACGATGTATTCCAACGATGAATGAATCAACTACCTCATAGCTCTCCACAAACAAGCGGTACCCCCATTTATTTTTTTCTTAAATGTCCAAAAATTTTAATTTTAAATAATGTTATGTGGAATTTCAAAAATAAATTTCCTTTAAAATGCAAAACTCGAATCCTAGAGTGATTCTGGAGGAGATGAATACATCATTGGAATCAACTACCTCATAGCTCTCCACAAACAAGCGGTACCCCCA
This sequence comes from Eustalomyia histrio, assembly GCA_949748255.1. Lineage (NCBI taxonomy): Eukaryota > Metazoa > Arthropoda > Insecta > Diptera > Anthomyiidae > Eustalomyia > Eustalomyia histrio. The sequence continues at coordinate 30,445,018 of OX456524.1, read as the reverse complement.
TTTATTTTTTTCTTAAATGTCAAAATTTTAATTTTAAATAATGTTGTGAGAAATTTCAAAAATAAATTTTCTTGTCAAATGCAAAACTCTAAACCTAGAGTGATTCTGGAGGAGATGAAGACATCGTTGGAAGCTACTACCTCATAGCTCTCCACAAATAAGCGGTAACCCCATTTATTTTTTTCTTAAATGTCCAACAATTTTAATTTTAAATAATGTTATGAGAAATTTCAAAAATAAATTTTCTTTAAAATGCAAAACTCGAATCCTAGAGTGATTCTGGAGGAGATGAATACATCGTTGGAATCAACTACCTCATAGCTCTCCATAAACAAGCAGTACCCCCATTTATTTTTTTCTTAAATGTCCAAAAATTTTAATTTTAAACAATGTTATGTGGAATTTCAAAAATAAATTTTCTTTAAAATGCAAAACTCGAAACCTAGAGTGATTCTGAAGGAGATGAATACATCGTTGGAATCTACTACCTCATAGCTCTCCACAAACAAGCGGTATCCCCATTTATTTTTTCTTAAACGTCCAAAAATTTTAATCCAAAATAATATGTCATGTAAAATCTCAAATTTATATTTTTCCATATGTTTCAGCGCTTTTCTTGTCAAATTTGGCATTTTCTAGGCAAAAAAAAGTTGGCGACACTACTATTTGTTTTTTATTTATATCATTCACAATAGTTGTGAAACGTATTTAACCTACGTATTTATCTTCACACTCTTATTAAACAAAGGGATTTTACTGGAAAAATTAGAGGTAGTCCTGGTTTTTTGCTAATATCTCAGCCATTTATTAACCGATCTGTCTGATTTTTAATAGCAAACAGAAATGGATCACATGTAACAGAAATAAAAAAGAATCAAGTCCTCATCATGTCTGGGTTCTTCGGAAAACCCATTTCAACACACAGACGGACAGACGGACATCGTTAAATCAACTTCGCTCTTCATATGGACCCAGAATATATATACTTTATAGGGTCTAAGATCAATATTGTAGAAATTACAAACGGAATGACAAACTTATATATACCCTTCCACCTATGGTGAAGGGTATAATAAAAGGAGCAGAAAAACGAAATGTAAACACTAGAGAAATAACAGCAACAATAACAATACTACAAACAAATAAAAAGCAACAACAACAGCGACAGCAAATATAAACACAAACGTAGTTAAGTGCAAGAAAACTTCATCATACATACAAATAATACAACACAACAACAACTTAAAAAAAACGAATAATACAAGACAAAAAAAAAACAGTGTAAAAAGTAATAGGGACCTGTTGCAAAAATCTGTACACATGCATATACATACATATACACTGATTTTCACATACACATAAATGTATGTATATAAAAATTGTTTGCTTATTGTGTGTTTCAAAAAAAAAAAAAAAAAATAAAAAAATAAAATTTCAAAGCTAAAAAAAAAAATATAAAATCAACTCATAAAAAAATATGTATAGAATCAATGCTATTTTTTTTTTCATTCGCCACCGCCACACAACAGTCAGCATAAAAACATAATGCCATGGCAGGAAATAAAGAAAAAAAACAACATAAAAATCTGGGATGATTTTTTTCTTGAGGGAGAATGAGATTGACAACGACTTGTATATAAAATGAAAACTACTACAGAGAGTAAAAAAAGGAAATGAGAATATTGAAATATTAAATAAACAAACACAAGACAAACAAACCCAACCACAAAGAAACAATGCAGGAAGATGAAAATTTGTACAATGCACAGCAGAGCACTGCACAACAACAACGAAAAAAAGAATTTATTAATTTGAGAGTATAAAACAGCAACAGTAGACGGACGATATAAACCAACAAGTGAACACATTGCACTTTGGAGTTTACGCACAAAAAGGAAGTTATAATGTAAACAATAAACACAAGGTAATATAAACAAAACAAAATATAAAGAAGAAGAAAATAAAAGTGAAGAAAAGGAAATTAACATTTAACATCCCAGCAAAATAAAATGGATGTTATTCTTTACGAATCTCTTTTTCAGAACATCCAAAGAAGTTAATAGTGCAAATTTTTCGATTTGTAAGAAGTCATTTTAAACAACTTCCAAAATGTTGATATTAACCCCTACTAGTAAAAAAAACAATTATTTAGTTTGTTCATAAATGGTTAATTCATTAAGTCATTGAATGCCTTATCGATAACATATTTTGCATGCCAGTGACATTCACTTTGTCCTGGTCGGAATAATAATTCTTGGCGTGTTCAAAATTAAATTTTTTACTTAAAAAAAAGCCACTCCCTATATTTATTTTATAGTCTCTATATTTAACAATATCCGTAAACTAATGAAAAAGTCCATCTGCTCATCGATTTTTCATAGCACCGAACCAAACTACTTCCTCCCAATGACACGCCAATGTTAAAATCATTAATGATTCACCGAAATTTTCACAACTTCGTGTTCAGTAGATGTAGTGTTAAACTACTTCTTCCTCAGCTCTTATTTTGCTGGGATCTAATACCTCTTGTATACACATACATGGTGACTTGGATAAAGTTATGAGAGAGAGAGAGGAGAAATGTTTGAAGAAAACATGCGCTATAAATAGAGTGTTGCATTACAAAAGTTATCTCAATTGCTGTTATTAAGAGTCAAGCAGGGTTGATAAAATCACATAATAATTTTTAATTGGTACATTTCAAATACAAAAAGTATCAGGGTACAATTTGCGTGTAATTGAAGAATCATATATTCTTATGGAAATTTACAAAAATTCACATTAAATCATTAATCTCTTTCTATCCCAGCAAAACTTTGGTAATAGCTCGTTACCATTGGCATTATTTGCAAGCATAAAGTAATAAGTTACTGATCTCTGATAACGTATTGCATGTAAAGCAGTAATAAAAATATTTTTGAAAATATATTTTTACCACTGTATGCATAGACATTTTGTTGATTTTGTAACACACTTATAAATCAAATTAACATGCAAAACAACAACAAATTTTCTTTATAGAACTGTTATAAGAACCAACTAAATGTCTATGCATACGGCAATTAGACTCTTTAGTTTGTCTATTTTTGTATATACGTTCCGACATCACGAACGAAAACACTAAGCGCGACTATTCATTTATGTTCAAGCCAATCAAATATTAAATCCGCCGCCAGAGTTCCCAGGCTCGGTTCCCGGTGTACATATACCTTGAAATATTTGTAATATATATTTTTTTTTTCAATAAATTTATTTTTTATTAAAATCTGGTTTTTGACACATTACTGTTTCCATCCGTGCTGAAAAGTTTTTGTGATGAAAAAATTATTTTAGAGAGGAAAAACAATTTTTGGGGGAAAAAAAGTTTTAAAGGTGAAAAACAATAATGATTTCTTTTTTTATTCAACTGCGGGCGTCTGGGGAAAAATATGACAAAATGTTTTATTCACCAGACGTTAATATTAAAATTCATAACGCTTTTTATCGCTGGAACCATTTTGCTCATTTTCAATACCAAACTGCTCGGAAGAATTAACACCACTTGCTCCTTCGCAGTCTGATAGCCATTTCAATGGAAATACGGGCATGTAAATACGGGCATGGCTAGAATTAAAATTATATAAAAAATGCGAATATATTTGTACACTCAGAATACTAGTTAGTTAACTGTTTGCAGTTTAATTAAAAAGTTTTCCGTTCCATTTAAACTTTTTTATACATTTATTTGAAATGATTAACTATCATTTACCGATGTTTTTCAGTTCCTATTATTTTTTTTCATTTGTTTGAAATTTAATAAAAATTAACCCACATAACGAAATTTTGTGGTTATTACAAATTAAAATTTTGTTTGCTGTCTGTTTCAAAAAAAATATTCAAAAAATTTCAATTTGTTTTTTTATTTAAATTGGTTGTATTTATACAAAACTATTTCAATTCAAGTTACAAGAACTTCATAAAAACACGCACACACATACACTAACACATTCACACAAAAAGTGTCTATAGCTATGCATACATACATTTTGTAAAAAAAAAAACAAAAAATACAAAAAGGGAAACAATTTCAAATAAATGATAAAATCATTAATTTTTTAAGGAATTGTTAGGTAAAATTTTGACATTTATTTTAACTGATTATATCATTTGTTTCTAACGGATGTGTCGGTTGTCTAATCAACATTTAAAAATAAATAACAATAGGCATTTAATTTAAATGAAAATTAATTAGACAGGTTTTTAAATGAAATATCATTTCTTGTAAATGACATTACAAACTATTTTAAGTGTGTGCTTTATAGGGTCTTGATAGATATTTCGTAGTAATAAGCTGATATATCAACTTATCACGTAGGGGGAGGATGCAAAAATAACGTGAATTACTCCATATTCTCTTGAAATATGTGGGTGATGTTTTCTATTTGGTTTTTTAGC